>PVJN01003544.1:0-80060 GCA_004026805.1 Lasiurus borealis | reverse complement strand
TGGTAAAACTCTCCTGTGTAGCCATCTGGTCCTGGGCTTTTATTTGCTGGGAGCTTTTTGATGACTGCTTCAACTTCTTCCATAGTTATTGGACTATTGAGATGTTTGGCTTTCTCCTCATTGAGTTTTGGAAGGTTATATTTTTCTAGGAAAATGTCCATTTCTTGCAGGTTGTCCAATTTGTTGGAATAGCGTTGTTCATAGTATTTTTTAACAATCCTTTGTATTTCCACAGGGTCTATTGTTATAACTCCTCTTTCATTTCTGATTTTGTTTTTTGGGTCTTCTCTCTTTGCTTCTTGGTGAGCCTGGCTAGAGGTCCATCAATCTTGTTTATCCTTTCAAAGAACCAACTCTTTGTTTTGTTGATCTTTTGAATTGTTTCTTTGCTCTCCAAGTTGTTTATCTCTGCTCTGATCTTCACTGTTTCCTTCCTTCTGAGTACACTGGTCTTTTCTTGTTGCTCTCGTTCTAGCTCTTCGAGTTGTAGGTTTAGGTAATTTAGTACCATTGTTTCCTGTTTTTTGCAGTAGGCTTGTAGGGCTATGAACTTCCCTCTTAAGACTGCTTTCACTGTATCCCATAAATTGTGTATTGTTGCATTGTCTTTTGTTGCCATGATGTTTTTTTATTTCTTCCTTGATCTCTCTGGTTACCCAGTCATTGTTTAATAGCATGCTGTTTAGTCTCCATGTGTTTGATTTCTTTCTATTGTTTTTATTTATAATTGATTTCCAGTTTTATGCCAGTTTGGTCTGAGAAAATGCTTGATATTCTTTCTATCTTCTTGAATTTGAAGAGACTTTTCTTATGACTCAACATATGATCTATCTTTGAAAATGACCCATGTGCACTGGAGAAGAATGTATATTCTGTGGCTTTGGTGTGAAATGTTCTGAAGATGTCAATTAATTCCATCTGGTCTAGTGTGTCATTTAGGATTGATGATTCTTTGCTGATTTTTTGTTTAGAGGATTTGTCCAATGGTGACAGTGGGGTATTAAATTCTCCTACTATGGTTGTATTGCTGTCAATCTGTCCCTTAATATCCTTCAAGAGTTTTTTTTATGTGTGTAGGTGCTCCTATATTGGGTGCATATATGTTTACCAGAGTTATTTCTTCTTGTTGGATTGTTCCCTTTAGTATTATGAAATGGCCTTCTTTATCTCTTATTGTGTCCTTCACTTTGACATCTAATTTGTCAGATATACGTATTGCAACCCCAGCTTTTTTTTCATTTCCATTTGTCTGAAATACCATCTTCCATCCCTTCATCCTCAATCTGTGTGCATCTCTTTTCCTGAGGTGGGTTTCTGGCAGACAGCAGATATATGGATCATGTTTTCTTATCCATTCGGTTATCCTATGTCTTTTGATTGGAGTATTTAATCCGTTGACATTTAAAGTTATTATTGATAGGTACTTATCTGTTGCCATTTTTAGTCCTTACCCCCAAGTTCCTTCTTCGCTTCCTCTTTCTTTTTATTACAGCAGACCCTTTAACATTTCTTGCATTGCTGGTTTGGTGGTAATATATTCCCTTAGTCCTTTTTTGTCTGTGAAGCTTCTGATTTCACCTTCAATTTTGATTGAGAGTTTTGCAGGGTACAGTGTTCTTGGATTCAGACCCTTCCTTTGCATAACTTTGTATATTTCATTCCATTCCCTTCTGGCCTGATGAGTTTCTGTTGAGAAGTCAGTAGCTAGTCTTATGGGGATTCCTTTGTAGGTAACTTCCTTTTTTTCTCTGGCTGCTTTTAAGATTCTTACTTTGTCCTCGGTGTTTGCCAATTTAATTATAATGTGCCTTGGTGTCGGTTTGTTGGAGTTCATTTTGCTTGGGACTCTGTGAGCTTCTTGGATTTGTGTGGGTTTTTTTCTTTCCTATATTGGGGAAACTTTCTGTCATTATTTCTTCAAACATGGTCTCTAATCTTTGTTCAGTTTCCACTCTTTCTGGAACCCCAATTATGCGGATGTTGTTTTGTTTCATGTTATCCCAAATTTCCCTTAGGCTCTCCTATTGCTTTTTAACTTTTTTTTCTAGAAGCTGCTGTACTTGGTACTTTTTCCTACTGTGTCTTCTAGCTCACTGATGTGGTCCTCTGCTTCTTCCAGTCTACTTTTGATGCTTTCTATTGAGTTCTTTATAGCAGTGATGTCATTTTTCATTTCTTCTTGATTATTCTGCACCTCCTCTAGGTTCTTCTGCATTTCTTCTTGCTGCTTCATCTCCTCTTGGGTCTTCTTCATTTCCTCTTCGCTCTTACTCAGATTGTCGATTTTGTCTTCCATTCTTTTCATCTACGTTATGATCATTTCTCTGAACTCTTTTTCTGGCAGGCTTATTTCTGCTTCTATTTCATTTACTTCCTTTTCTGGTGAAACCTGCCTTTCTGTCTTATGTGGGCTGTTTCTTTTTCTGCCCATGGTCTTTCTTCTCCGGCTGTCTGGTCATGTAGTTCTCTCTCCTACGTTGATTGAAAGGCACAAACTACAACTCAACCAGGTACAGCACACAAGGCACTGAGTAGAAATGCACTCAAGATTTTAACAATCACAAATAAGGTGACCACCAATGAAAGATAAATTAGGGGTAAATAGAGAAAGAAGAAGAGGAAAATGAGGAAAAAATAAAAGAAAGAAATGCCAAAATAAAATTGGGAGAGCGAGAAAAAAAATGACCAGTAAAATAAAATAAAATAAAATAAAACAAGAAAATAAAAAGGAGAAGGAGGATAAGAAAAGAGGAAGAGAAAAAAGAGAGAAAAGAAAGCGTATAAGACAGAAAAGGAGAACAAAATATAGATGTCAGGAGAAAACTCCAATAGAACAGTCACTAATGTCAATAAAGGCCAGCAACCAGTACCTAGAGATTAATACAAACTGCAAATAGCAACTGGTGTTGACGGAGGTGAGGGAAAAGAGAGGTAAAAAACAAAGCAAGCAAAAAGCAAAATAAAACAAGTAGAATAAACTAAAATAATCTCACAAAAAATTTTTAAAAATCGATATAATCACTTTTCAGGCACCTAGCAACAAAAGGACATAGAGAAAAAACAACTTTTTGGCTAGTGAAGACAAGAAGAGAGAGGTTTGTATGGACTTGTAGTAGGGGATTTGAAATTAGATATATAAATGGGGTGAAATTTTAACCAGGTAAAGAGAAAGAATAGGGAGAATCTAAAGTTGGAAAAGGGAAAGAGAAACAAGACAACAACATAGGGAAAGTTAGGAGGAAAGTGTTGGCATAAAGGTAGAGTTGAGTTGTAGTAAAATTATGCTAAAGGAAAGATGAAAATAGAATTTAGAACTCTAATTCCGAAATAAAATAAAGAGAAAACATGACACTTGTTTTTTTCCAAAAAGGTACAGTACTAGTAGTAATTAATAATACTAGTTTAAAAGAAAAATGTAATAATTAAAAAGGTAAAAATCAATTGAGGTGGAAAGAAAAAAAAGTCTTTTAATTAAAATATGTAAAAATGAAAAATAAAAAAAATTAAAAAAAAGAAAAAAGGAAAAAGAAAAAAAAGAACAAAAAATAGAATGGTCATTTACTTCCACTATTATTCTGCTTGGCACTCCTGTTTCCCTGTAGGGAAGGTATTGCAGTTCCCTGTGTTCCCCTGTTGGTGTTTTAATCTTTTTATTCTTTTGTGGTTATGCGAGAGTCAATTTGTGTGTCATCCACTGGGTGGTAGTGTTTCGGAATTGTTCTCTGAGACAAAGCACAGGACCTCTCTAGGCTGTGCTCAGATCCTGCTACTCTGTGGTTCTCAAAGCCAGTTTGTGGGGATTTTGCAGCCGGGGCACTGTAATAATTCCCAGGCTGTCCTTCTGCCCCAGAAAAAAAATGAGTCATTTTCCAGAGCTCCCCTCTGTCAACAGTTTGGAGAGTTTGCCTCTACACTTAGGGATCACGCCCTGCCCATCTCTGCGGACCTCTCCAGAGGCAGCTTTCCTGCAGCCTGGTTCCCACAGTGTGCACATCTCTGTTCTGTGGGGGTAGGAGACCTCACCCTATCCCAGGCGAAATCTCACCTTTCCGTTTGCTGTGTGGTTCTTTGAATCCACCACCCGGGTGTCTGTGCTGTTTGGAGAGCCGTGTTCTGGGTCCCCGGCTGTTTGGTGGGTGCCTCTGCCAGTCATAGCTTTCAGACCGCCGCAGACATCCACCTCCCTCTTATCCCAGGAGAAATCTGACCTTTCTGTGTGCTCTGTGGATCTCTGATTCTGCCACGTGTCTGCATCGATTGGAGAGCGGAGTTCTGTGTCCCCGGGTCCCTGGCTGCTTGGTGGGTGCCCCAGCCACAGGCTTCAGACTGCCGCAGACATCCACCTCCCTCTGCAAGATGGTGTGGTCTCCGCGTTCGCACTGGTGGCTCTGGCAGACAAAATCGCGGTGGCAGTGGGGCTGCCTGGCCGGGAGAGCCCCATTCAGCAGTCCCCCACCTTCTCCTGGAGGATAACTGACTCTTAACTTGCCAACAAACTCTCCCAGTGCGACTCTCAGCCGCTCTCTCTCCCTCTGCCCAGCGACAAAGCTTCAGACACATCTGTCTACTCTGCTGCCATTTCTGTTATCTCTTGTAATATTTTCTTACAATCCATTGTGTTTCCGTGGGATCAGTTGCTATATCTCCTCTTTCATTTCTGATTTAATTTATTTGGGTCCTCTTTCTTTTTCTCTTGATGAGTTTTGTTAAAGGTTTGTCTGTCTTGTTTATCTTTTCAAAGAACCAGCTCTTGGTTTTATTGATCTTTTGTAATTTTTTTAATCCATTTCATTTATTTCTGTTGTGATCTTTATTTCCTCCTTCTACTCACTTTCAGTTTTGTTTGTTGTTATTTTTTTAATTCCTTTATGTGTAAAGTTAGATTGTTTATTTGAGATTTTTCTTATTTCTTGAGGTAGGCCTGTAATGCTATGAACTTCCCTCTTAGGACTGCTTTCAGTGTGTGCCATTGATTTTGGATTATTATGTCCTCTTTTTGTTTGTTTTAAGATACCTTTTGATTTCTTCCTTGATTTCATGGTAAACCCATTCATTTTTTTAGTAACATGTTTTTTAGCTTACATGTCTTTATGTGTTGTTGTTTTTTCTTGAGATTGGTTTTTTTATTTTATACCATTGAGGTCAGAGAAAATATGATTTCAATCTTCTTAAATTTACTGTGACTTGTTTTGTGTCCTAACATGTCCTATCCTAGAAAATGTTCCATGTGCACTTGAAAAGAATACATATTCTGCTTCTTTGGGGTAAAATGCTCTGAAGATATCATTTAATCTCTCTGTTCTAGTCTGTCATCTAAGACTGCTATTTTCTTATTAATTTTATGTCTGGAAGGTCTATTCACTGATGTCAGTGGTGTATTAATATTCCCTACTATGGTTGTATTACTGTTGCTCTCTCTCCTTATGTTCATTAAGATTTGCTTTATATATTTAGACACTCCTATGTTGGGAGCATAATTGTTTACAAGGATTATATCCTCTTATTGGATTTCTCCTTTATCACTATGTAGTATTCTTCTTTGTCTCTTACTATAGCCTTTATTTTAAAGTCTATAATACATACTTTGCCAGATATAAGTATTGCTATCCCAACTTTTGAAAATATTTTCCATTTGCATGAAATATATTTTCCATTCCTTTACTTTTAGTCTGTATGTATGTATTTTTCCATTCTGAAGTCGGTCTCTTGTAGACAGCATATATATGGGTCTTGTTTTCTTATCCATTCAGCTATCCTATGTCTTTTTATTGGAGCAATTAAGCTGTTTATATATAAGTAATTATTGATAGGTACGTATTTATTGCTATTTTATTCTTTACAACTATGTTCCTCTTTTGCCTTCTTTTTCTCCTCTACTTCCTCTTCCTCCTCCTCCACTTTTCCTCTTCTTTCTTTCTTCTTTTTATTCTTCTTCATCTTCTTTTTTTAAAAATATATTTTATTAATTTTTTTACAGAGAAGAAGGGAGAGAGATAGAGAGTTAGAAACATAGATGACAGAGAAACATCGATCAGCTGCCTTCTACACACCCCTACTGGAGATGTGACTGCAACCAAGGTACATGCCCTTGACCAGAATCAAACCTGGGACCTTTCAGGTTCTATCCACTGAGCCAAACCGGTTTCAGCTTCTTCATCTTCTTTAAGAATACCCTTTAACGTTTCTCATAATACTGGGTTGGTTGTAACAAACTCCTTTATCTTTTCTGTCCTGGGAAACCCTTTATCTCTCTTTTAATTTTAAATGATAAAATTACTCTTGAGTAAAGTAGTCTGGATTTTAGGTCCTTACTTTTCATCACTTTGAATATTTAATGCCAATCCCTTCTGGCCTGAAATATCTTTGTGAGAAACCAGTCACAATCTTATGGGAACTCCCTTATAGGTAACTAACTGTTTTTCTCTTACTACTTTTAAGATTCCCTCTTTGTCTTTAACCTATTTTAATTATGATGTGTCTTAATATAGAGCTCTTTGAGTTCATCTCTGTGCTTTCTTGACTTGTATTTTTGTTTGTTTGTTTTTTGTTTTCACCAAGTTAGGGAAATTTTCTGTCATTTTTTCAAAGAGGTTATCAATTTCTCACTTTCTCTCTTCTTCTTTTGGCATCCCCATTATGTTAATGTTCGTACACTTGAAGTTGTCCCAGAAGCTTCTTACATTATCCTTATTTATTTTATTTTTATTTTTTGTATTCTTTTTATTTTGCTCCTTCAATTGGGTGTTTTCTGCTACCTTGTCTTCCAAATTGCTGATTTGATCCTCTGCTTCATCCAATCTATTGTTTATTAGTTCTATATACACATTTCAGATATTGTACTCTTTATTTCTTACTGGTTCTTTTTCATGGTTTCTATATCCTTTTTTATGCTTGCTACCTCTGTTGAAGTTCTCACTACATTTATTGAGTATCCTTATAACCATTTTTTTTTTCAACTCTATATTTGGTAAATTGCTTGTCTTCATTTCATTTAGCTGAGGTTTTTTTTTTTTTAAAGATTTCTTCTGTTATTTTATTTGGGGCATGTTTCTTTGTCTTCCCATTTTTTCTGCCTCTTTGTGTTTGTTTGTATATATTAGCTATATCTGTTATGAGTTCAAGCCTTGGTAAGATGTCCATAGCTAGTAGGTGTCCTGTGGGACTGAGTGTTGCATTCTCCTTGATCACCTGATCAAGCATTGTCCTTTGTGTAGGCTTTGTGGGCCTCCTGTTGTAATTGAGTCTTGCTTGTTATTGGCCTGTTTATGTGTGGGATTGGCCCTCAGTCTGGCTGACTATGGGGATTGACCCTGACTAGAGTATATAAGCTGCTGTGCAGATGCTGGCCACATGAAGCAGAAGTAGCCTCATTAGAGTCTATTGCCTTCAGAGATCTTCCTTTGGATATGTGGCTTGTAAAGCTAATTGGATACTGTTCTGATATTGTCTGAATCTGGATACTAGGTGTGTTGGTTCTGGAACTTCTTGGGAGGGTCTCTAGTGCAGGCCAATGTTAGATGCTGCCTGTAACTGGCCCTAGGCAACCTATTTGGAGCTACAAAGTGACCCACAGTTTGTGCCTGCTTGTCATGGGTCTGGGTGTGCATGGGAAGGACCAAGCTGCACACCATGGCCCTTTTTGCTAGCAGGTCAGCAAAAGTTTCAAGTCACCCTGAGATTCTTCTTTGCCTACCTTTGCCTGCCCTTTGCCTGATAGGCTCAGTCACTAAAAGAGCCTCAAGTGGTACAGGGTAGGTTCTCAGCAAGTCACCAGGTAGGAGGAAGTGCTGCCCACTAGATTGATACAATTTCAAACTTGGTGCCAGTGCTGCATCTGAGGCTATTCTGTGAAATTTCCAGGTTATACAAAGTCTAGCTTCTACCCACTGGGTGGTTGAAGACATTTGTGGAAGGACAGGGCCTCAGGGAGTTGTCAGGGTAAGGTTATTAAAGTTGATTGTTCTGTAATTTCATTGCAAATTCATTGCAGATTTTTTCAGGCCCAAACAGACCAAAATTTTGCCATGTGCAGAGAGTGCTTGAACATGCAATAGAAAAATGCCCCCGTCCTAGATCCAAATAACTCAATTTGTCAAGATTCTGCCAGGATCCTGAGCTCAACAGGGAGGAATCACTGGGAGTCATGTGGGTGGGGCTAATGGCTCTCCTGTGAGGGAAAGGTGCCAGTCAGGCTTGGGTGAAGGTGAGAAGAGTGTTTCACACCTCAGAGCCATACCACTCAGTATGTCCTGGATTCTGCCCAGACCTTGGCAGGGTGGAGTCACCAGAATTTGAGAGGATGGGGCTACCTAGAGCCCCAAGGGTGGGGCCAAAGGATCTCCTGTGAAGGGGAGGTGCTAGATGGGTTCATGGGAAAGTGGAAGAAATGGCCCTTACCCCAAAGTGACACAACTCAGTCACTGACATCCCCTTAGTCAGTCCAGACCTCTATAACCCAGCCCAGGCAACTGACTTCTCAGCAGGGCAACAGTGTGAGGCAACAGGGAATTCAGGAGATATGGCTATTGCATTCCCCCCAGCTGATGCTGTAAGGAAGGGAGTACTCCACCCAAGAAAGATGGTGTCTGCAATGCAGGAGAGTCACTCATCACAAGGGTCTAGAAGGCCATCCCTTCAGTTCTCTTCCCAGAGCCATATACCTCAGTCTCCCCTCACATGATTTCAGTTTGTTCTGCCATGCCTCTGCTGGAGCCCATGGTGAGCAGCTGAAAACCAGATTTTGTGCATTGGCCCATTAAGAATGTACTCCCCCCCACACACTGATTTTTACTACCAGATGTTATGTGGGCACCTCTTTTAGCTCTGGTGCTCTGAGATGTTAAGACTCCACACTCCTCAGGGGGAACCTTGGCAGCTGAGATATCCCTCTGAATCTCAGCCATGCTTCCTACCAGTCTATATGTGGCTTCTTCTATAAATCCTTGGTTATAAGACTTCTATTCAGCTAGTCTTCAGTAGGTTATTAAAGTTGATTGTTCTGTAATTTCATTGCAATTCCAGCCTGGTCCCTGGAGGAAGTGAGTGCCACATCTACCTATTGGGTTGCCATCTTAGATCTCTCTCACTAAAAAAAAGTCCTGACATTTTCTTATTTTGAAAAGTAACACAGAATTACTCAGCATAAAAAATAAGGAAACCTTACCTTTTGTGACAGCATGAATGGACTGCAGATAAGTGAAATAAGCCATTCAGAGAAAGATGAATATCATATGATTTCATTTAATGTGGAATCTAATGAACAAAATAAATAAAGAAGCAAAATAGGAACAGACACATAGATACAAAGAAAAGACGTCAGGAATGGGGGGAATTGGGAACCTGTTTGAAGTAGGTGAAGAGACTAAGAAAAAAATCCTCATAAACACAGACAATCCTATGGTAATTACTAGAGGGAAAGAAGGTTGGGGGTGGTAGAAGGGTAATGGGGAAATAAATGGTGATAGAATGAGACTTGACTTTGGGTGGTAAGTACAATATACAGATAATGTGTTACAGAATTATACACTCAAAACCTATGTAATTTTATTAACCAATGTAACCCCTATAAATTCAATTAAAAAAAGAAGTCGTGGTAGCGGGGCGCATGCCCATGAATGCAAGAATGCTAGTTGGCATAAGGGAGATAGACAGACTAGGAAAAACCAATAATCTAAATTGAGCCAAGAATGTTATATATTAAGGTTACTCTGGGCATTAAATACAGCTTCCTTTCTGCCAGTCCCATGTGATGGTATTCTTATTGTTAAGTGTTTTAAGAAAGAATCTTTTATTTATGTGAACCTGATTACCAGAATCTACTTGTAACTGCTGTAGGAAATAATCCTAATAATTATGCAGTTTTCTTAGAAATTTTATAATAACACATTTGCAGAATGAAAATATATTGAAAATGTTTTAATACTTATCTTTATTATTTTTTTGAGTGCCAATGTCAATGTTTGGGAAGTTTCTTTCATTTTGTTACTTATACTAAACCCACTATAGCCAGAAGCTTAATTGCACAATAAATGTTTGGGAGATGTTTTATAAACTACATTAATGCAAACCAAGTTAACATCAGCCTGTATCTTTCCCTGGAATGTGGCTTGTTTTGAAGCCCCACAAATGAAAGTTCACTGCTGAAGGTAAACTCAGAATGAAGGTCTCTTTACTCTGCTTTTAGCAAATCACAGTTTATCATGCATGGATCCTGACATTATGTGGTGAAGACACTATATACATTTTACTTTTACAGTTAAGTAAGAAATAAACATGACTGAGGATGTTTGGAGTCTTGATTTCTTTAAAGCACTTATTGCTATGGGGCATGAAGCCATGTTTTTCTCTTGTCCTTCATATTTTTTATATTTTATCTTTAATGGGACTACACAGACTGCCTGAGAATTCCATGATTCAGAAACGTAAGGCTGGCTTGTCACTGGGATGATTTTAGGTCTTTAAAATTGGTAGTAAACCCCATGGTGTTTGGAAAGTAACACAGAATTACTCAGCATAAAAAATAAGGAAACCTTACCTTTTGTGACAGCATGGATGGACTGGAGAGTACTGGATCTGGGTTCTGCCTGGGGCATCATGAAATGGTATCTGCTGGGATTTTGAGATAAATGAGTGAATGAATGAAAACAAATTATTTGATTGATTTGTGTTCCCTTTTGAAGTGACCAGTGATCTGATCAGCTGGTCTTTGGGGCACAATGTTAGTGGCTCTAGTTTTCCCAGGATTAGTTTGATATATCTAGATAAACTATTCAAAAAGAAGATGTGAGTCCCTGGCATCTGGTTTGTTCTTTATTTAGCCTTTGGTTTCTAGCTTCCACCACAAAATGGAAAAAGATACATGAAGATCTCTAGCTTGAGCCATACTCAGCCCTTTACCTGGTTGCTAGACATTTGAGAACATGGTCCCTTCTCTTAGACCCAAGATCCTAGAGTGATTCTAACAGAAAACTGCATTCCCTTCATCAATGGCTTTTACATGGTGGATTTGTTTCCTGTTGCTGCTATAACAAATTATCACAAATTTAAAACAGCACAATCTTATTATTTTACAGTCCAGAGGTCAGAAGAACCAAAATCAGTCTCACTAGAATAAGTCAAGGTGTGGGCAGAGTTGGCTTTTTCTGGGGGCTTTGAGAAAAGAATTCACTTTCTTGCCTTTTCCCATTTTCTTTCTTTTTCCAGCTTCCAGGGGCTGCCTGCATTCCTTGGCTTGTGACTCCTTTCTTGCATCACCCCAATCTTTAGCTTCTGCCGTCACATCTTTACTCACTCTGATTTCCTGCCTCCCTCTGATAAAAACCTTTGTGATTTCATCAGCCCCGCCTAGCTAATCATTAATTTAATAAAATCTACAGAATCCTTTTTGTGATATAAGGAGACATTCACAGATTCTGGGGACTAGAGTGTGGGTATTTTTGATAGGCCATTATTCAGCCTACTACACATAGTACCACAAGGTGTTCTAGTCCTTCTTATCAACCCAGCCCAGCTACTTTTTAGGCTTGATTATAACAGCCCAATATCCTGACTTAGCTGTCATTTCAAAATTCCTCTGCTTCTTGCTGCTACCCTGTAATTTTATTAAAGTGAATTGCCATCTTGTCTCACAGGTTTCTATTTCAGAAAGATTTTTCAATTATGCAGAATTCTCAAGTGGAAAACATAGCCCTTCAACCCTGTAAGGAGGAGGAATTGATAGCAGTTCTACGTAAACATTGCTGCTTGCCCAGAGTGAAGTTTTTCTTCAGTCAAGCCATCAAGTTCTTATTAAGCAAGTGTTATGTGCCAAACAAATAGTATCAGATACACCTTTTTCCTTTGGCAATTGGCAATCCAAAAGGGGCAAGATAGGACCAACACAAACAAGTGTGCTAAGCACCTCTGTTTACCCTCAAAAGGAGTTCTATGAAGAGAGAGAGCCCACTTACTTAGCTCAAGTTATCAGGAAGAACTTCATGGCAGAGGTGGAGCCTTGAGAGGATGAAGGCTGCTATTTCATGAGGGGAAACAGCATGCAAAAAGCAGTCATCAGGACAGCCACAGAAAGAGTAGTGGATAAGGTGATGCCCTTGACTTAAAGGCAGGATTTTTATTAGCAATCATGGAAAGCTAGATTGTATAGTTCGGGGGAAGTCAAAAGAAAAGAATAGAGATGATCAGATGGGGATCAAGAATCAAATGTTGTTGGTCTTGAACTAGAAAGATCGGACATAGGATGCCCAGGACCCCAGTTCTTTGTCAACATCTTGGGTCTTGGCAGCAAGTCTTCCTTCCTTCCTTCCTTCCTTCCTTCCTTCCTTCCTTCCTTCCTTCCTTCCTTCCTTCCTTCCTTCCTTCCTTTCTTTCTTTCTTTCTTCTTTCTTTCTTTCTTCCCTCACTTGTAGGATTTAAAAAAAAAAACTGATTTTACAGAGAGAGAAATATCGATCAATCTGTTGCCTCCCATAAGTGTCCTGACCAGGGATCAAACCCCAAACCAATATATGTGCCCTGACTCGGAATTGAACCAGCAACATTTTGATGTAAGGAATGACACTCCAACCAACAGCCACCTGGCCAGGGCTTAGCAGCAGTTCTTGAGGCAGGAGGTCTGTGTGTGGTAGGGGAGGATTTTGGCAGACACACTTTGTAAATCAATTCATGTGGCCATTTTCATTGACTTCACAGGCCACAGAGGATGCCAAAGCCTCCTGGGCATTCTCTTTATGGAACTGACCATGTTTGTATATTCATTTATTTGTTATTTTACCCAGACTGTTGAGCATGCACTGTTACCAATCCAAAGTCCATGTACCTGATGTTTCAAAAGGCCAAAACTTGAAATGTCAGAGTTTAGAGTAAGGAAAGATTTATTAATTGAGAAGGCACCAGCTGAGAAGATGGGACACCTTGTGGTTACTCAAATCCACCTTAAGTACAGAGTTCAGGCTTCTTTTATGTCAAGACAAGGGGAAGTGGGAGGGGTCAGAGGTGATTGATGACCATAGACATCTGGGTGCCAACAGAGGTCCAAGGAAGATTTTGGATGAGGTTTGTGCAAATCTCAGCTAAACAATCACTACTTTCCTATTTTCTTTGTAGGGAGGGGCTGCTTATTTTTACAACTTAGGCCACAACCAGGATTCCTCTAATGATTAGCGTGTCTGTATGTAAGACTAAGCAGAAGCTATTAGAGTGCAGGCCATGGGAACCTAGCAAACTTGAACAAGATGCAGTCAGAAAGGCCAAGCACTTCATCATTACAGTGTTATGCCCAACCCTGTGTCTGGGGATATAATATAAAGAGGTCTCACAGTGCTTTCAGTCTGATAAGAGAGAAAGACAGTAAAGATTATACCAAAACATGTGACTTTGAATTACGGCGTGCTGGGAGGGCTGTCTGAGGTGTGATGGGGGACTTGTGCAAGATGTTCAGGCTTGCAAAGAGTTAGATTTGGAGATAATGAGGCTTTAGCCTAGGAATTAGTGACTGGAGGTACCATTTATTAAGCTAAGAGAGTGCTGGTTAGCAGGGTTTTTTTGTTGTTGGTGGTGGTGGTAGGGGGGGCAGGGTTGTGGGGCACAGGGGATGGTGAGGGGAAAAATCAAATGTTCCATTTTGGATGTATTAACTTAGAGCTTTCTGTGTAGACTTCTAAGTGGGAAATGAAACATGTGTATGTAGAGAGCAAATTGGGTAAAGTATAATTAGACTGGGAGCTGCTAGTGTAGAGAGGGAATCTGAAGCCACAGGAGATGCAGTCACTAGACACTGAGTGAAGACCAAAGAGGACAGTGAGGTGGACATGGCCAAAGTTCCCTGTCATGCAGAGGGTGGGAGCAGAAGGAGCACAGGTTATGTAGAGGGTGGTTCAGGGCCTGCAGAAAAGCCTGTTGAGAAAAGTGGTCGTGATTTTGATTCAAAATTGTGTTTATGTCCATAATGCACATAGACCCTGCCCAAGAAACCTAGCTCCAGATCTCTTTTGGCTGCTTCTAAACCTCAAGCCCTCCTGAAACACAGCTGAGTAATGAATCAGCCCCACAGGGCACCCCCTGACAGCTGCAGTGACTTAGACACCCCTTCCCCCAAAGGAACTCTGGCCTGAACCAGGAGTGGATGTGGTGAGGTGGGTTCAGGACCCTCTCACCTCCTCATCAAATAAGCAAACAACTCAATCCCATTAATGGTCCTGTGTGGAGCCAGAGGCTTGGGGTGCTGAGGGGTGGACAGGTGACTTAGGCTATCTATACTTCTTGTTTCTCAAATATGAAGTTGGGCATGACAATAATAGTTCTTAACTTGCAGTGCTATACAGGTGAGGATTAAATGATTTATACCTGTTACAGTACCTGGTCCCATTGTGTTAACTATTTTCATATGAAAGGATGAAGAATAAAAAGTAGCTGTAAAAGAGAAATTCTAAAATATTTTTGACACAGATGGAAAATGTATTGCTCCTAAATTGTTTGAAAGAAGTTAGTACTGAACCAGCATAAGGTTAAGAATGGGCACTACCGTTCAAGATCTAGCTCAAATCTCAGCTTCTTCACCCACTGCTGGATGGCCTTGGACATGATACTAAACCATACTCAGCCTCAGTTTGCCAAATATAAAATGGCACAGCACCAGTGTTGTCTATACGGGGTTTTATGAACATCTGATATGATAATGTGTACACTTAGCACAGTACCAGACACATAGGAAGCACACAGTAAATACTGCTATCAAAGTTAATATGGGATCTGGGAAAGAATCAAGAATAATTTATTACCATGTGACAATCCTTTGTCATCATGCCTTTTCTACATGAAAATTCAATGAAAGTATAGTTAAGGTTACATTTGAAGATTGCTGAACTTGGTCTTAAATGGGCTCTAATGGCAGTGCACAGCCACTGTTTGATACCTCATTTCTGTCTGTAACAATGCAGAGGCCAATTTGTATTCACTTTGCAGTTTCTGGACTGTGGCCCCACCCCTCCCAAAGATCACAGTTCCATTTTACATTGGGAAGAACCGCCAATCAGGGAAGATGAATGACTTTTCATGACTAATCCTGATCTTGGATACCCATCCCAGAGCAAGAACTCAAACCTGCATCCCATACTCTGAGCCTCATCCATCTCCTTGGAATTTGTGGGCTGATCAGTCACCTACCTGCCTGGCCTCCCTTTGGTGGAGGGATTATCCTGTTGATATTTGGTTATTTGGACACATGGTGGCGCTTCATGCCTAGCTATTCCTCTGGTCTATGTTATGTACCCTTAAGGGTGTGAAAATCAAAAGGAAAGGAAAGTGGCCTGCACTTGCTTGGAATGCCACAGATGCCAGTGCCAGAAAGCATGGGGCTCTTAGAATCAGTGGGATGAAGGTGAGCTGGGTGCAATAACTGAGGAAAAGCCTCAGTGCTTACTGTTTCTTCAATCCTAAGGGGAAGGCCCTGGTTTGAAATCATAGGATCTAAGTTCCACAGGAAGAGTCCATTTTCAGCCTTTTCCCACAACACTGAGGAACTTTGTGTACAAAGTAAATGTCACCCACCAGCATGGCAGGTGACAGAAAGGTGGCCACACGAGCTAGAGTTTGACTTCCTTGAAAAATAGATTTTTCTGAGGATACCACCTGACTCCAAAGGAGGCCTCAGCTTCTTTCAGAAAAAAAACGAAACAAAACAAAAACAAACAGAGAGAGAGAGAGAGAGAGAGAGAGAGAGAGAGAGAGAGAGAGAGTCATTACCCACCATTTTCATTCTTTTATTGGAGGTTGTTTAGGACATGGGCTTGAGTTTGAATACCAGCTCTGACACTAACAAGTTTTGGATCCTTAGGGAAGATTAACTTAACTTCTCTGACCTCAATGTTGGAGAGGATTAATGATAACAGGACCTACATATATGCTTGTGTTAAGGATCAGTTTATGTCAAGTTGAATGGAATGAAATTGCTAACATTCAATGATCTTTGACCTGGAAGAGAGGCAGTTTAATGAAGTTCATCCTATAGTGCTTTCTTCCTGGCACATCGGAGAGGCTTGGTAGAAATGAGCTGTTATCACAATGAGCATACAGCACTTACTATGAACATTTAGAAAGTAAACTGCCTTGTGTTCTGGAAATTTCCCCCCTGAAGATTCTTACTGACAGGTGACTCTTGTTTCCATGTGCTAAAGTTCCAAATAGGAAAATATGCCCGAAAGAAATCTGTATCACAGCTCCACCTTTAGCCAAGTTATCCCCACATCAATCCATCTTTCAATGAGACAGTAGTCCCTTCAGGGGAGAAAAGCAAGACCAACCAGTGCCATCTGTGATGTAATGTTGAACTCACTTTCATCCCCTTTCCGCCTCCATCCAAGCCTCCCTTTGCTGTCTCACGCAGAACTCGCCTTTCTGAGAACACTCTATACCTTGGACTGAACTCTGTCTCTCTCAGTCTAATGCATGCACATTACAGGTTATCTCTTCTCTGTCCCAGTCCCTCTTAGCAAGCCAGGTGTATACTAGCTAATCTCATTAGCTAAAGGAATCAGTACTATTTTTATTTTGTTAGAAGTTTACAAAGCTGTAACCAAAATCAATGACCATTTCTGACATCTGGCTGGCCCATGTGGGGAAATTTTTTTCCGAAGGGCTGCTAGAAGCCCAACAGCTCATCCACATTCCACCATGAGGTCCTTCTGCTTTAGGCCCTGGTAGGAAGTCTGTGGCAGCTCCGAAGCCAGGAAGCCTGAGGTAGGCTGAGAGCAACAAATGGATTGTAGGAGTCCCACCAAAAGTAAGGCAGCTATAGTCATAGGCATGCAAAAGTAAACAAACAAAAATTATCTGGTGGTTAATTTTATCAGGTTAATTTTTCCCAGATACTCTTTCCTTTCACTCTCCCTCTCATGACTTCCCTGAAACTATAGAGCTTTATCTAGCAACCTCTCTATAGTATCTTCCTCTCCCCTTGTCATCTGCAAAGTGAAAGGCTTGTGTTTCTCACTGCACATCAGACCTAGATCACGGGAGATGAGAGGTATCTTTAGGATCTCATCAGGTATCATAGGTGTCAAACAAGGCTGTGTGTTTACAGAGATGAGGTTTGAATTCTTCAACAAACATGGGAAAAAGTTAAGAAGCTACACACAGATGAGAAGAGATTGAATGATTCCATTTATTGAATTCAAGAGCAAGCAAAACTAACCTATAGAGATAGTAATGAGAACAGTGGTAGTTGGGGGTGGGTTAGGGGAAATGGAATGACTGAGAAGGGGCACCAGGGAACTCTGTGGCGATGGACATATCCTACCTCTTTATTAGGGTGTGAGTTACACAGGTGTGAACATTTGTCAAAGTGCATGGACAAATGCCCCTCAGAACAGCACTCCCAGTGAGGAAGGAAGGCCTACGTCATGGAAGAGAGAAATGACCAGATGTTCCATACACTACAAGTTACTCACTAGGCTGTCCATGCAATTGACAAACTTAAAACCTCAGCTAATTTTCCAGGCAGTTTTAAAATCCAGGGACATTTTTCCTTACACATGCACTGCCTATGTATTCTCAAATGTTTACAGAGTATTTATAAAAAGTAGTCTTTGGGGCAGTTGTAATTAGGAAAACTGGCAGCGAAAATTAACAAGTACCATAAAAGAAGGATAATTACTCCATTGCCATAGACAATATTATTATCAAATGGTATTCACGAAGGAATCCAATTGGTCCTTACCAGCTCAGTCTTGTTCTAAGAAAGATCCCTCTGCCTTGTTACCCTGAGGATGAAGCTGCCACAGCCCAAAGTGATATGCCATATGGTACTCAACATCAGAATCAAAATGAGCTGCTTTTTGTGTGAGACGCTGAAATTTATTAGAAAATCAGAAAGCCTAATTTCCACCAAGTTCCTGAGCCCTGCCATCTGCTGAATGAGAAAGAAAATGGAGATTTTTTAAAAAACCATTTACTTATTGTGAAATGTGAGAGTGCTGAAAAAGCAGGGCTGGGGGCCGAGTGGAGCCATGAGAGCCAGAGCAAGCCCAGTTGGCAGGGAGAAAGAAGACTGTCAGCTGAATGGTGGCAAAGTGTTGGGAAGAATAATTATGGAAATCATCTATCCCAGAGCCTTTTTTCTTCTCCTGACCACATGTTCCTTCCACATAGGAGCAGCACATAGGGAGGCCAGCTTTTGAGAATAAGCAAAGCCTCTATTTCATAAAGGAAGAGGGAGTGTTGGCGGGGAGGTGGCTTTACCAGTTATAGATTTCTCCATGGAGGGATAGTGCAGGTAATTTGGGAGGGGACAGAGAAGACAACTAAAAAAAGCTTAATAGATGGAGAAGCAAGGAGAGCATTCTAAGGGGAGGTGCAGAAAGAGGTGGAAGCAAGAGTGGAGAGGGATCCGAGTGGGGCCGGGGCACAGTGCTGGAGTGTCTATTGGGAAGGGAGAAGCCTTTCAGAAAATTGTGTGGAATTTTACTGTGTGTGCTGGGTGTTAAAGATCTAAAGATCAAGATGCTTTGAACTTTAAGGAGGGCATTCATTTCAGGGGGCTGCCCCAGTCTCTGGCATTACTGGGCTCATGAGATGCTGCCTTGACCATGAGTCACTTTCATAGGTCTTGTCACTGCAGAGCACTGAGCCTAAAGGGCTCACCTAACCTTTGATTTTATTGTATTTATTTTTATTCTTGTTTTTACACTAAAGCTGGCATGATTGTTAGAATTGCTGTAGGCAATATTTTTTGGACCTGGTAGTGGCTGGGTTTCTCACTTCTGGTCGCACTGCTCAGAGTATAGACGTCTATCAAATAGGTACCTGAGCCTAAAACGGAGGTGGGATGGAGAGGAAGGTGAGGCTTTAAGACACCAGGGAATTTCACTTTATAGAGTCAAGTTCTGGTCAAGGCAGATCATTCTTGGATCATATCCAAGGAAGTTCAATTAAAGAACTAAAAAGACCTCTCAATAGGCAATCTCATCTAAAAGGCAATCTCATCCTCAAAGACAAGTTCAGGGCTCAAGGAGTGCTCAGGGCCAAGTACCTCACCCTGGCCATATGGGAGCACAGCTGATACCCTCAGCCTTTGTAGTTCCCCATGCTCCTCCTGGTGCCATCACATAGGAAGAGGATCCACAGTGAAATGTCAAATGAAAGGATAAATGACTTTCAAAAGCCTGCCAGGTTTCAGGAATCCTGACCTCCACTTAAGCTAACCTAGAAGAGAATGCCTCATGGAAAGTCAGATGGGAGAGGGAGCCAAGAGTTTCTGAATTTGCAGCAAGATTCAGAGGAAAGTGATAATAAGCCTATGGTCCAGCATGATCAGACATGCTTGTTCTCTAAGCCTTTTCCCACAGGAGGGCAGCAAACTGCAGAGGGCTGCTTCCCCAGTGCTCTCCACACTGGCAGAATGGTGCTTGTTGTGTTGGCACCTCAGGGTTTCAGACTGAACTGCCCCCAGGGTTTAGCATTAAGGATGTGTACCGCTGGAGAGCCTGATGGGAGGTCCACACACTCACCCACAGGACAGCCTTATTTTTTATTCCCTCTGCAGTGAAGGGACCAACAGCTAGCTCCTTGCCTGGAGGCCAGTGATAAGCTCCTGATTTCCCTGTGGACACCCCAACCTCTACAAGACAGGCTTCCGGAGATGCTGGGGGATTTTCCTGAACAACCTGGCTGACAGAACATTCAGGGGCCCGCACGCCTCCAGGATTGCCTGGGCTTACTAAAGATAACTGCAGCAGCAACATGGTAAGCAGTTCTCAGCATCCTCTGTCCTAACTTCCTCTCAGCCTGCATCTGTTGAGCCTCTATTGCTCAAAATGCATACTGTCTAAAAATAATTGTCATTTTTTGAACATTTGCTATGTAACAAGTGCCTCATACCTATTATCTCATTGAATCCTTACTACAACCATGTGAGGAAGGGGCTATGCCTATCCCCATTTTCCAGGTGAAACAACTGAAGATAAATGAGATTTGATGAAGGGCCAGGATCAAACAGTTGGTGAGACATGGGATCCGCAATCAACCTGTGTAGTCTGACTCCAGACTATTATGCCATAATCACGGCAACAATCCTTTCAAAGAATAAGCACTCTTATTTTCAGTTTAGCTCATGAGTCTACTGTGTTCAGAGAGGTTAAGTAATTTACCCAAAGCCACACAGTTGTAAAGCACAGAGACAGAAACCCATCTAGCTCCAGAGCCCAAATTATGCCATCTAAGTCACACCCCTCTCTGGACTCACTGAAGCTGTATGACATCCTTCAGCCAGATGGCAGGCACAGTAAGGGGGATTGGTTATGGAATGTGCAAAGTCATCTTTTTAAGAGAAAGATTTAGGTAAACTTTAACAGTCTGGGGCTTAAAATTTTCCTTCTTTTGAACAATGATAATTCTCAGGGATGTCACATTACTCAAGTAGCCCCCAGAAGACGTGGGTACCACCAGCCAATATGAGTCCCTACTTGATCTAACTAGTGTAACAGTGCTAGTTCCTGAGTGTTGGAGAACTTGAGTACTATTCATCATTCTTGCCCATTCCTATTGGGCCCTCAAATGTGTAAGGGCTGTGTCTATGGAGAACCCCTGCAGCCTGGTGTTTGAGAGGCAAATTCAAAAGGTCAAGAGCATACACAACAGATTGTGCAGGACCAGCCTGTCAATTGCCCTTTGCTCTCTCCAGGGGCAGCACTCAGGGGAAGGGCATATTTATAATTGGCCATGGTGAGAGGCTGCTCTCTAACCTATATGCTCCGGATTCCCAAAGTTTAGCTGTGCCACTGGTTTCAGGAAAGACCTAGTGCTGTCCCATGTCTCACTGATCCCAAATTCATCAAGTGAGAAACATTATTCCATGTAATTATGACCTAGCGGCAGACCGCAGACTTCCCTGTGCCTCAGTTTCCTTTGTCGAGCACTAGAAGGGCGAGCATCACTAGGACTCAGGGCTTAAGCAGTAGCCATGGTGTTTTTCTCTGACTCGGAGCTCTTTTGCAACAACTTATATCTTTGTTAAAACATTATATTAATTTTTAATGCCTGGAGGTATTTAAAGGTTTTCGTGAGTTCAGATTTGAGGCTTCTATGTAATACTGATTCATTTATAAAAAACCTACTATGTCCCAGGCACTGTCTTGGCCTAGTAGTCAAAATAATAGGTAAATTACATCCACTTCCTGATCCCAAAAAACTTGCAATTTACAAAGGGGAAGGAAACAATTTATATGTAAAACCAATATGTATTATATCTAACATTACTTATATATATTATATATAATATTATTTTTATATATTATTTTTACATATGTGTGTGTATTGGTTCATGGGTGGTGAGAAAAGATAAATAAGTAGAAAGAGAGAAAGGAAGGAAAGAGTATTCATGTGATATTTTAACAGAACAATCCTGGGGTGATGAGTACACAGATAGAGAGTCCTAGCCAGTTCTAGAGAGTGCTTTGAGAATCTCAGGTAAGGATGTGATTTTGTGACTGGGTGATACATGGGGGCAGGTAGAGCCAAGAAAAGATGGGGGAAGGGAAGATGACTTACTTCCATAAGTCATCTTCCCTCCAAGGTGTCCGGCCTTCGTTGCGCCCTGCCCCGGAGGTGGAAAAGTAACCCCCACCTTGCGGAATTGACCTTTCTACATCGACCTTTCGAAACCGTCACGCCCGGGAGGAGAATCCCTGCCTGACAAACAGTTCCAGGAAATAGACCGCAGAACAGACCCCAGGTGTCACCTGACCCCAGAAAGTCCTAACTGCCACCGGTTTCTGCCGATAACGGCAGCCTCTGAAAAGTACAAAAACTTACCCCTGTCCCAGTTTTGGCGCGGCTTCTGCTCCCCCCTCCGAGCAGGTGAACCCCCGTGTGCTCCCAATAAAGCCTGTTTAATTCGGTCTGTTTGGACTCACGGTTTTTCCTCACGGCCGCGTAAAAAACCTAACACAAGGGGGGGCATATATTCTGTTTCCAGGAAAGAGCTGCTAGAGTTTAGGCCCCTCCCCTTCCTATTGACAGTGGCCTCTTTCCCTTAAAGAAATCCTCAGATATGAATATCTTGAGCCTGATATTTGTGAGATAGAAGCATTCTTCAATTTCTGAAGATAATTGAACTCCCTTGTTACTTTCAAATAAACCCAATCACCCACAAGCCCCTATGTTGTGGAAAGAGGGGTGGCCTGCATGGGTAGGCCGCCCTTCACTAAGCAGAGGCATTTATGGACCCTCTTAACAATTTTGTTTTAATCTGGAGAGAGAGAGAAGGCTGACAGATTAATGAGCAATCCTAATAGAAAATGCTTCCTGTAATCCCAGCGCTCTTTATTGTTGTTTTCTCTTATTTTCCTTCACTTTTTTTGTCATCCTCCATTCACACACCCATGAAGAAAATAAAGAAAATTGTCTTTTCACTGCCTTTTTGAGTTGATAGAGGCGAGTGACCTTGTTGTCCCCACCAGAGCACCCCTTTTGCCCCTGTTGTGTTTTTTAACTTGTTCCGGCCACCTCATTTCCTGTTTCGGAGGTGATCACAATGAACCACTTCTAATGCTAATCTGATTTCAAATTTAGTTGCTATCTTTTCTCTATGGAAATGACTTTTGCCCAATTCAGGAATGAGCACAGCTATTAAAGGAGAAAACTCATGAGAAATAGGGAAAAGGTACAATTTTTTCCCCAAGAGGACACCATTGCCCTCTGATGTCAGGGACTGAGGATTTTATGCTTCGTTTACACGCTTTTCCTCTCATTTTGTGTTCTAGTATGGATTTATCAACACCTGTCTGCAATCTCTTATAATAGAGAAATTTGGTGAAGAGACATGGGAAAAATTGAAGTAAGTATATTAAAGGAAAGATGAATTCCTGGTACAGCTGATAAACTGCCAGTTTTTGAGAGTTATGGGTTTTTATGAACCTTTTGATTAAGCCAGTTACTTGTTCCTAAGGAGATCATTTCAAGTACCTTAACCATACATATCTATGAGATGCAGAAAAACTTCTATACCCTATCTGTTAAGGAAGTTAGCAGTCTTGGTCTCTAAGGCTAGCTTTAGAACAGGGTCCCAATGTGAAAAATGCCAACATTACTCTACCTTTTATTCCACGAAAGAAGCAGCAACTGCATTATTTCCACTGTAAATAAACAAAGCTGCTGAAATCCCACAGAAGAGGGAATATATCCTTTTTAAGTGGAGCCAGAATTCCTCCTTAGGTATTCTTTAGTTAACACGACAGGTTTCCCTTTCTGCCTCCCTCTGGTAAACTCTTCACACTGTTATTTATATCTCCATCTAGTTGCCTGTCTGATTCCTCCAATCTTGTGCTTTTCCTCTGCTTTCTTGGAAGCTGCCAGCCTTAAAATATTAGAAGATGAGGCTGAAAGGGTATCAGAAATCATGTGGGTCTATGGAGAAGGAGGAATAAAAAAATTATAGGAAAATGATTAGTTTCCTCAGTCAATGACATGCGCATAAAAACAATTAGGCACTGCTTTGCCTATTAAATCTCTAAAAACTTCAAATTATAATAATTAATTCTGGTTAAAATGGGTAACTGCTGATGACATTGTAAGTCAGTGCAGTCTGTAAATCTTTTGAGGTAATAATTCCATTCTTGAGAAATTATTCTTGAGAATCTACTCTCATGGAAACACACATAACTATATATCTATATACAACATATATATATATATATATATATATATATATATATATATGCAATGTAATGATGTAATGTAGCCTTATATTTATAAATAATGAAATAAAAAATTGTCTTTAATGTTCAAAACAAACCAAGCCCTAGGCAGTTTGGCTCAGTGGATAGAGCATTGACTTGCGGACTGAAGGGTCCTGGGTTCGATTCTGGTCAAGGGCACATGCCTGGGTTGCAGGGTCAATCCCCAGCAGGGGGCATGCAGGAGGCAGCCAATCAATGATTTTCTCCTATCATTGATGTGCCTATCTCTCTTTCCCTCTCTTCCTCTCTAAAATCAATAAAAATATATTTAAAAAAATAAATAAATAAACAAATCCTAAAAACAAATGAAATGGCAAAAGCAATGGGCATTATGTGTAGTGATTGCAAAGATTATGAAGCAGCCTATACAATTTTATGTCAAAACAACAACAACAAAAAGAAACAAAAGGAAACTTCCCAAAAAGGAACACAAAATTAGATAGCCACTGAGTATGGGTATGCAAATGAAAAAAGGGACCAAAATAATAATAATATTAATTGAGTTAGAAACATAAAAATGTTGGATGACTGACTTTTACTCTTACATCTATTTTTCTAATTTTATATCTTTTCATTGCTTTTGTATTATAAAGACATCTTAAAAACATCAATGCGAAATCTTCCTCACCCCATCCTACCTCCATTTTACAAATAAAATAATCAGAGTTGAGCATGCTGCAGACTTGCATGCACAAGGTTAAACTGAGGGGGAGCCAGTCAGTCTCTGCAGCCTCAGCCCCACTCTGCCCCAGGCCACAGCAGCCAGTTGCTCACACATGTGCCCTGGACCCCATATTCTAAGGAAGGGCAGCCTCAGGCCATTTTCATGGCATCTCTGGGCTAATGCATGTTGAGCACCACAGGTTGGGTGGGAAAAAGACACTCTGGTCTCATAAGGCAAATAATCATTATTTCCCAATATTTCAAGGAGGAACGTTGAGCAGTTATGATCAGAGGAAGTGTGGTCTGGTAGGAGCTTGAGAGATGACCCAGCCAAGGCTTCTTCATTTTATAGGTGAGGAAAATGAGGCCTGGAGGCCTTTTCAACTCCCTAAGCTACTTCAGTGAGAGAAACATTTGAAGACTCCAAGATTTAAAAAAACACACTTAAAAACTGCTGTGATGTTGTCGAGTGTAAACTCAGTACGAAAGGGAAAAACCAAAAGCTCTCTTATGAAGGGCTTACTTTGGGCCAGCCCCTTCAGTAATGATCTACAACTGAGGACACTGCAAGGCAGGTATAATCTCTCCTTTCACCCAGGAGGAAACTGAGTCTGAGGGAGGACTTTGCTGAGGGCCATCGGTTGGGTAACTGGGCTGTGCCTGGAACCCAGGCCTGTGAGTATGAAAGCTTCTCTTTCAAATGGGCACACTGCCTGGGACAAGGGAGAGAAACTGGCAACCAAACAGATTTCTATTCTCACCGAGTGTCTGGGGGGAAAGAGAGGAACATCTCTTTAAGCCCACGTTCACTGAACTTTTATAGTATGTCTGGGACAGATAAAACACAATCACAGGGGATTGATGAGGCAAGTAAGAGCATCACTTTATATAGCTGGGACATAGGAAGGAGCTAGATGCCAGAGGCTCATGTCAGATGGGAAACTGGGGTCATTTGCTCTGTCACAAACCAGACAGGAGAAGGTCAGCTGTCAGAGTGTGGGGTCAGCCTTACGGAAGGAGGAAGGGAGAGGTGGTGAGTGCAGTCTGGCCATAGGGGGGACATGGGCTGGGCATCAATTTGAGAAATAAAATACCTGTACTCTCAGAAATCAGTGGATATGGCTGCAAGGGCCTAGAGAGTTGTAGTTGATTTTAGCAGGGGTCCTGGAGCTTGGGGTTGAAGCCCATATTCATTGCTTAGTTTGTATTGACACCCCTAATGGCAAGCTGGGTTCCATATTCTTGTCCTATGAAATTTGAAGAATAAAATTCATAAACTAAAGGATTTAAGCAAAAGCATGGAAGTTTATTGCAAGCATAATCAAACTCCCCCTGGCTAGGGCTCTCCCAAATGGGAAAAACCTCTCCTAGTGAGTCTCTTTGTCAATGAGTTTTTAAATGCTGGAATCTTCTTTATTGTTCATGCTACTTTATAATTTGACCACGCCTCACTTCATGTTCACTGTGTTTTGTCCTAATTGATGGGTCTCCTCCTTCCCTGCATTAGTATTAGATTCAAAGCTTCAAAGCTCACCTGGTGCTCCCACTCCTCTTGTAAGATAAACATTCTAGTGGTTTGGAGCTGTCTCCACATATCACATATACATTCCTTTCCCATGAGCCCTTACCCTAACTATCTCTAACTCCTTTCCCCGGGAAAGTTAAACACTCTGTGGCCAAGGCTTCATCATAAACTAATGATAATAAAATGAATAAACTCATAGAGGTTGTTGCAAGTGTTAAATGAGATAACCCAAACAAGACATTTAGAAAACATTCTTGGTCAGTGATCAGCACTGAACAAATGAAAATTGATGCTCACTATTTGCCTGTTTTCCAGGTGTTGGTCCCCAGGTGGGTTGGGGAGAAGTGGAAGAACAATAGTGTATGCATCCGACTAGACTGGATTTGAGTCCCTGCTCTGCTGCTTGAAACTGTGTGTAATTGATTGGGTTGCTTCGCCTCTCTAAAGCTGTTTTCTCACTGAAAAAAGGGAAATGATGCAAAAATATGCCTCATAGAGTTGTTAACATAAGAAATATTCAAACCTGTAAATAATTTTTGTGAGTTTATCTGAGCCAAACTATAGACAAATGCTAGGGAGCAGAATCTCAATGTTTTTTTGTTTGTTTGTTTTTTAAATATATTTTATTGATTTTTTTTTTACAGAGAGGAAGGGAGAAGGACAGAGAAGCTAGAAACATCGATGAAAGAGAGACATTGATCAGCTGCCTCTTGCACACCCCCCACTGGAGAAGTGCCCGAAACCAAGGTACATTCCCTTGACCGGAATCGAACCTGGGAACTTTCAGTTCACAGGCCCAAGCTCTATCCACTGAGCCAAACCGGTTTTGGCGAGAATGGTGGTTTTTCACCTAGTTTTATAAATTAGCATCAAAAGAGGAGGTACAAATGGGTTACATGAAATCCACTGGTGATCGATTAGGGAGGCAGGAAGAAAGAAAAGCAGGGACACCTCTGGGATTGGATAAAAAGTAAAATGATAGATACCTGCTTCTTTTACACAGGTGGGTACAGGATAGTTAAGAGTTAACAATTAATACGATAACAACAACAACGAGGGGATTTGTGATTTCACCCTGGTGCATTGGTTGTGCCATGAGGGGTCCAGAAAAAGGGAAGTTACAAGTTACCCTGACATTTCAAAGGTATGTTATGGTAGATGAAAAAAGACAATAAGCTCAGATAGGTTCAAAGTTGATCTTTGTCAGGGAAGATACAAGCCTAGGGTGTGACTACCCTCCATAAACTGCTTTTTAATTTAAAAAGTTTTAGTTTCAGACCATCCTTTGTCAGACTTTAGGTCTCCAAGTATGCAAGGCTCTATGGTTCTCAACCTGTTGGTCCCTACTGAGAGGTTGAGAACAGCTAGAAGGGTCGCCTAAGACCATCAGAAAACACAGATATTTACAATATGATTCATAATAGAAGCAAAATTACAGTTATGAAGTAGCAACGAAAATAATTTTATGGTTGGGGGTCACCACAACATGAGGAATTGTGTTAAAGGGTCATGGCATTAGAAAGGTTGAGAACCACTGCTGGCAAGCATGTCAAACTCAAAGGCTAACATGGACTAAACAAACAAGGTTTAAGTTTATGTGGGCCACAACGAAACAAAAACCTCAATTTTCATAGAAACATGCTGAATACAAAGGGCTGAAATAAATGAGTAATTGTTATATAAAATAATAGAACATTTTAATAAAAATTAGTGTTTTCCTTAAACATTAACTTACCAGACACCGAACAACTGCACAAATTAGTAAACGTTAACACAAATAAACCTATTTTTCTTGTTCTCCGAAAAAGAAATATTTCCTGATGTGCACACTAAACAAGTCAGTCCCAGACTAATGGCATGGCAACCAGCTGCTAAAATATTTGCTGCTAGTATTAGCGGAGAGAAAAGGTGCATCTGCGCATAAGGCGAGCAAGGAAAATGAATGCAACACGTTATAGTAATCATCATTAGCGAGCATTGTAGTTCATTCTTAATAATTATGTATAACAGGATATTGAAAATTAAGTTTTGAAATTTTTATTAAAACATTTCTTACATACCATTATATTTGCTGGGCCACAAAAATATTCGTTGTGGGCTGCATGAGAGTTTGACATGCTTACTCTAAGGTGTTCTCTGTGCCCAGAGTAAATCTGGCTTCCTAAAATTAGCATAATTTGGTGCCTCTACTCTTTTTGGACTGATCTTCCAGACACTCAGTGTGGACCATAGTCCAGCCCTGCCTTGAGGACCCCCATAAACATTAGTGCCCATTAGAAGGACTTATAGACTTTTGTTGATTCATTTTTGACTCATGATCTTTGTACCATCTCATCTCCTGGTTAGGACCTTTGGTGTCAGGTAGGCTGATGTCCCAGAAGAGTCAGGGCTCCGAAAA
The DNA here is from genome assembly GCA_004026805.1 of Lasiurus borealis. Lineage (NCBI taxonomy): Eukaryota > Metazoa > Chordata > Mammalia > Chiroptera > Vespertilionidae > Lasiurus > Lasiurus borealis. The sequence continues at coordinate 51,748 of PVJN01003544.1, read as the reverse complement.
TATCTGGAAATAACCAAATGTAGCTGGAGCACTGAGACATGAGAGTAGGTGAAACAACAAGCTGTTCAGGAGGCAGAGATACACTATTTAAAGACGGCCTCCTGCCCTCTCCTATTCACAGAGCTTAGGTAGCTACCAGCCACCAGGACCCTGATTGGTTGCGATAGTCAACATACCTTTGCAAATTCAGAGAAAAATAGCTCTCCACAAGAAGTGGATGGAAAAGGCTTTTTCCAGTTTGGATTCTTGGTGTGACAGCACTGGGAGGAATGATACATTTTCTCTTCCTGCTCTTAGAGGGGGCAGTTCTCACAGCATTTCCAACCAGACAGGAAGCCCTTGGAATCCACAGGAATTCCAAGGCCATAAGGACATTTGTATGAGGGGTGCAAAAGGGTGTAAGGAAATCAGAGAAATGTGTCCAGGAACAGGACATGCAGTGGGGATGTATCCTGAGTCTGTCATTAATCTTGAAGTACCAATCCTTTGCCTCATTGAGTCTCAAGATATATTTTTGTACATAGACACCTTTGTGATTGCATTAACAATGCATCATTAAACCAAAATCAAAGCCTAGCTAATAAATGATGAAAATTGCATCATTTTAGAATTCATTAAAAAAACAACACACCTGTAGTGCAAAACACTTATCTTATAAAATGCAAATTAACACAGTATTATTTGCTGTGTAAAAGGATTTGTTTCAAGCCATATTTAATAGCAAATTTCCTGGTGCTTTTATAATAGAATTTTAGCTAAAAAAGAGAAACCCATTAAATCCTACACAAATTTTAAGAAGAAATAATTAGTAAAATGAAGTATGGCTCTAAACTTTATGGCATAAATCTTATTTTATATGAAATAATCAGTAACAGATATTTCTCTTCCTTTGCCTGCATTGTTTATTGCCATCATATAACTAGACATAGATTTCTAGTTATGTGAACTACTCCTTTATAATCTCCTGGCTAAAAACTTTATCAAGGCTTAATAATGAGGCACAACTAATAGACTGAGAAGAATGAGGCTCCTGGAGAAGGACACACCTCTACCTTTTTCCTAGCTCATTTACTAGCTGTTCTACTTGAGCAAGTTTATTTATTCAACAAATATGTAGTTAGCTCCTAGTATTTGCCAAAACAGAATTTTCACCACTTGCAATAGTGGTGAAAGGAACTGACAAGGGCACTGGGAATGTGTATTCCAATGTAGGTGGCAGACAATAAACAAGTGAATTTTAAAAATAGATAAAAATTTATCAGATTGTGCTGTGTGCTATAAAAATATAGGGTACTTGATAGTGACCAGAGAACAAAGATGTCAGTTTCCCTGCAGTGGTGGAAAAAAGACCTTTTTGAAAAGGTGATAGTTGAGCTGAAAGGCAGGAAGAGCCAGCCAGTATTGAGTCAGAGAAGTATGTGTGTTCCTGGCAGAGAATGGCAAGTGCAAAGATCCTGAGGTAGGACTTTGGTGAATTTGAGAAGAAAATTCATTGTGACTGGAGTACTATGAGCCAGAGTCTGGTAGGAGATGAAAGTGGAGAAGTCGCTAAGGATCAGAAAATACAGAGTTATGTGGACGAAGGAAAAAAGTTGAAATGATAGTCTAATCGCAGTGGGTTGCTGAGTTCTCTGAGCCTTGATGTCCTCACTTGTAAATTGGAATAATAATGGTGCTCACATCTACTTGTGAGGACTAGTGTGACTGGCATAGGTGAAGCAGCTGGCACTTTGGTTGTGGAACTTACTCCAGAATTTTGTTTGAAAGGATCAGCAATTCTCTATGTGAATGAGTTTCCAGGAGTTACTAGAAAGATTCAGGGAACTCACAGAGCTTGCTTGTGGCAAGTTCAGAGAGACCTAGAGGAAATGGAAGCTCAATAGGCCAATGTCCATTTCTTTGCCTGTCTTCATATTTACCCTATTTTCTTGGCTCTCTCTGCAAATCTCTTAATTCTTAGCGATCACCATCATCTGATTGGCTCATTTTCTCAGGGTCTCAATTCCAGAAGCCTGAGACAGAGATTTAGATGGTCCAACTTTGGTCAAGTACCTATAGCCCAAACAGGTGGACTTTGGAGGGCAGGGTCTTTAAAAAGAGGTTATGAGTAGTTTCACCATGTCTGACATATCTTCTCCATGTATAAATAAATTCAGGAAGATGGAATGAATCTATGTGTGTATCAATAAAAGGTGAATCAATAAATGTTTGGTGGATGATAACCACTAAGCCCAAACCAATCCTTTTAGAAGGGAAGTGAGGAATAGTACACGGCTTCTCTCTGTCAAGGTCTTACTTAACTAGAGGTTTATAGATGGACCTGAGAGTGTCTGAGAACCTCTGAAATCATCTATTAAAATGTATACAAGTGTCTACATTATTTTCTGGGGAGAGGGTCTGTGGTATTCATCAGACTACTCAAGAACTCTATGACCTAAAAAGTTCAAAGCTCCCTCACTATACAGTCTTGGGATTTTGTTCTTACTGAATAAGATACTCCTAACATTCTGAATCTTGGAAGAAAAAATTTCCTTCAAATACACTGAAAAACAGAAAAGGACTGTTCCTCTTCCTTCTCCTATTTCAATACCTCCTCTGTTCCATCGACTTATTGTTAACTTAGATACTGAAAGCACCTACTCCCTTCAATTTCTCTACTTTTTCCATTAATAAAGCCTAGATAAAAAGTACCTGAAATCAGAGAGTTACTACTGTTTAAATTTTACCCAGGAATGCTGCCTGTCTCTCCACTCCTAGTCCACTCATGGCCATGAATGTTTGTTGATTTTTCTGGCTGCCTAAGGTCATAGGTAATTAGAACTAGAAGGCTTGGAGAAATCCACTTGGTTAGACTACTTCAACTGGGAGATTTGCTCCCCAAAAGGTCATATCAGAATATCCAATGGTTTAGAAAATTTAAGGAATATATTTAACATTATATTATTATACATACAAAATATTAATTAGTTTTCTAATAAAGGCCACTGAAAATAAAGCTTGAGAAATAATTTTGTTTAGTGGGAATATATGGTAGATAAATTTAGCAGGAGTAGAAACAGACATTATAAGGCCTGCCATTATATAATTTGGAGAGTCTAGTTTTAAAAAGATTATTAAAGTACAAGTAAAAATTTAGTTACAAAACTGAGTACTTATTTAAAATGAGAAAAAAATGAAAAAACCTGACAGATGGCATAAACACCAAAAGCCCTAAAGGTAACACTTATTTACTATTACTATCATTATTTAGCTATCTGACTCACTTTTATGATACTTTTTCTTGCATATTTGGCTGCTTTTGGTTTACTCATTCTGATGACAATTATTTAATAAGATCATGTTTTTTTCACAAAGATAATAGAATGAATATTCCTCTAACATGGCTAAAAATTGTTTTTATTGTGTTGTATTTTTATTGATAGCATAGACACATTTCTTTCAGCACATCTACAATGTGCCCAGCAGTTCCTAGAGATATGCTGCTCTCCAGCTGGCAAATCTTAGAACAGCAGCCCTTAATTAATCTCCCTCTGCATGTCTCACACCTGTGCCCCCTCCTGCTGCTACATTTGGGCAAGTTCTCTGGGAATAGAGAATTGCAGCCTTGCCTTCGCATAGCTTTGGGGAGCTCGTATTAAGATCTTGATGCTTGTTGAATCTACGGAGAGGAATGGCTCTGGAGGCAGGGTGGCCTGCAGGCCCTCCCCCAGGCACCCAGGACACCATCAGGGCCTTCAGGATGCCCCCCCAGGCTTCAGGTGGCTCCAAAGGAGAGGGGACTGAGTAGGGCTGCTTCTTGCCCCAAAGCCCTAGTTTCATTAGCCGCCAAAGTAAATCTGATTCTTGCTGGGTTTAAATGAAAAGTTCTCAAGACATGTTGGATTTAGGAAGCCTTTCCACTCTTAAAGATTATTGAAGGTCCCAAAGAACTTTTAGCTATTGAAATTCACTATATTAGAAATTAAAACTGAGAAATTTTAAAATGGTTATTTATTAATTCATCTAAAAATAAAAACCCATTACATGTCAGCATAAATAACATACTTTTTTGAAAAATAACTATTATTCAAATTAAAAAATTAGTGAGGAGCATGACAGTTTTCCATTTTGCAAATCTCATCAATGCTTGACTTACTAGAAGATAGCAATGTTTTATTTTCTGTGTGATCTATAGTTCTTTGTTGAACTATGTGAATAATATATAGTAGGAGAAAGTACTTAATACTCTTTTCAGGTACTTTTGGTAGTTTCTCAAAGATCAGTTACAATGTTAAGTGTGGAACCATAGCAATGACCCTTTTCATACACTCTTATGCGAAAAGCCTGTGGCCTTGTTACACTCTGAAATAAACTTTTTACTGTCATTTATTAATATCATGTATTAGTCATTTGGAAAATAATGACTCACTGAGTTTTGCAGACCTTATGAATTTTGACGTAATACATTATACAATATCAAAGCACGATCTCATCAAAGCCTCTAAGAATTGAGAAGCTAATGAGCTCACAGTGGCTGATGCAAATTTTACAAAATTCTAGTTTTCACTCAAAAGCTTGATTTTTCTCATTGGCAACAAATTCTGTCAGTTATTTTCTTTGAATGACAAGCTAAGCTTGTTCTTTTTTTTAAAGGAAAATATCTACCAAATATCAAAGTCTGATTAACCGTTGTTTATCTGTCAGTGATTCTTTCAAATAGAAAGTGATGTTCCATGAAAAAAGGGGCTAAATCAGCTCAGAAAGTCACTCGTGGGGGTGCTTTTTCATGAGGTGGCCATCTGCACAGCCTGCACAGCAGAAGTGCTGGATGCAGACTTCTAGTTTCCTTACACGGATTATTCAAAAGATTGTACTCAGGGCAAGAGTTAATAAAGTTGGCAATTGTTACCACTTCATTAAAGACAATCTGAAGTGAAACCAGCATTTTTATTTTATTTTCTACTGCGAGGGTGGGGCAGTGAAGATTACAAAGCCTACTTAGTATAGAGCAGCGCCACTGCCTTTATTTACATTGAGGCACCAACCATTTTACCTACCAATGCTTTTTTGCACAACTAGTGCAATATTAATCAGTAAAAAAGACAAATGTCTTAATTTATTATCATTTGACCTCATGGACTCTTAAAAGCAATCTATTCCAGAGATTCCATGGAACACACCTTGAGAACTGTTTTAAGTGCCAGTGTTTTTCTCAGCAAATCACTTTGTGTTGCCTGGGGAGAATGGAAGGGAGATTGTACATAAACATTTCCATGGAAACAATGACCTAACCTAATACTATTATTTTAAAGATGAAGAAATGGAAGTACAGTGAGATTTAAGTCCTTTATCTCAATTGTGGTAGAGCCAGAATGCACTCCCAGATCTTTTAATCCACACACAGTGAACATGTAAGCCTCTGTCTAGTTAGGTTCCATGCACTGGCCAGTGTGGCTCAGTTTGTTGAGCATCAACCTATGAACCAGGATGTCATGGTTCGATTCCCAGTCAGGGCACATACCTGGTTTTCAGGCTCAATCCCCAGTAGGGGGCATGCAGGAGGCAGCCAATAATTCTTTCTCATCATTGATGTTCTTCTCGATCCCCTCTTTTTTCCTCTCTGAAATCAATAAAAACTATTTATGTCTCTCACCGCTTCTAAATTATCTTACAAATACAGTATCTATCAGGCACCTATTGTGTCCCAGTTAAAATACGAGGTATTCAAGATGTAAAAGCAAATGACATTTACCTCCCCCTTGGATTTTGTTGTCTAAGAAGCATGTGGACGGTAAATCAAAGGTTATATGTGCATGTACATTTGGGAAGGCTCAGGTGCTCAGAAAGGAGATGCCTGAATCTGACTATGGCTCTGAACAACCAACCGCTCAAGTTGGTGATTCTTAAGTTGAGTTGGGAAGGAGGAACAGAATAAGAGGGAGTGAGGGCCCTTCCCATGAAGAGAGAGTTGTGGGAAGGTTGGGAGGAAGGAAAGGACATGGCCCATCTCAGGCACATTAGGTAGAATGGATAGAGGAAGTGGCTTGATGAGAGTCTTGGGGAGCTGGAGGAGCCCACAGGAGGATTGCCTAGAATGACCATCAGTGCTTCTAAATACATGATGGTCATGACACCAGGCTGAGACTTCAACTGTCAGGACCTCACCAGCCACACTTTTGAGTCACACGGTGACACACAAGTGTGTTACATGAATAGCCTACTTACCAGAAGGAAGCTCCTTTTTTTTTTTTTTTAATGTTGGTTAGCATCCGATGGTATCAGTCTTTTTATTTTTTTTAAATATATTTAATTAATTTTTTTTTTTTTTTTTTTTTTTACAGAGAGGAAGGGAGAGGGATAGAGAGTTAGAAACATTGATGGGAGAAACATTGATCAGCTGCCACCTGCATGACCCCCACGGGAGATGTGCCCACAATCAAGGCACATGCCCTTGACTGGAATGGAACCTGGGACCTTTCAGTCCGCAAGGCAGCACTCTATCCACTGAGCCAAACCGGTCTCAGCAGAAGGGAGCTCTTGAAGGAACAATTACTCATATCTTGGAATTGATCCATTTTCTAGACCTGCAACTTGCTACAAAGTGCTTTTTATTTTCTTGTGATTTTATGGCGCACTCCAGACTCTTAGAAATCATTACATCAGTTTGATAATGTTGAACAATGTAATAAGATCTATAATTTTTAATTTGTTGCTTGCCAGGTTAAATCTTAGAAGTGTTCTCCAGACCTGGGGAGTCATCTGAGACAGTGGTTAAAGATATACTAATTTCCAGACACCAGCCCACGGCCCAGGAACCTGTATGTTTATTTTGCTTCCCAAGTTATTCTGGAACAGGCATCTAGCATTAGTTTCCTGCCCAGATATTTTGGTTCTTACTAGTTGGAACTAACTAAAGGAAAACATACATTTAATTGCTGACGATTCCAGTTAAATATTGATTCGCTACATCTCTTAATTATGTATATATATATGACCACCTATGTGGTCGACATTTTTCATGTCACATGAAATGCACTCCTTTTTGTGTGAGATGGAAACATCTAACTCTTTCTTTATTTCTAACATTTGTTGCTTTTTCCAACCCCTAATCTCTTCAAAATGTTTTCTGATTGTCATTTTTTTTCTTCCCTTCTTCTTATCACAGGCATGACTAATTAAAAAGATACCGATTGGTTTATTTTTTTAAATCTTGGTGAACATATTGTTCCAAGAAACAGTTTGAAAGACTGTATATGCAAGTGTGCATAGACTCTGTGTGGTCATATGCAAAATCATGAAGATCAATAAATATACAAGGCCTGTGTAATAATAACAGTCTGGGCTTGTCTGGCATTCCAGAAACGTGCAACCTATATACAAAGCAATGAAATATTTGACATTAAAGTATCATCAGTGCAGTTTACTGGGAAGAAGAGGCTGCCAGCCTCAGGCGAGGATGAACGTATGCTCCCACCAAAGGTCTGGGGAGTGCCACAGAGTTTGTTAGGTTTCCTGAAGAAACTCCTTTTGGATATTTCAAAGCACATTATGACATGTCAAGTTTAAATTTGGGTCTTGCTCATTACGTTTCTATTTTGCTTCTAGGCCCAGAAGGAGGGCATGTGTTGTCACACAGGCCTTCAGGCCCTGGGGATGTGGGTAAGGGTGATACCAACATGGCAAGAACACCCACTTAAGTGAGTGATGGTGGTCAACTGCACCTCCCATCTTCCCTGGGCCATAGTCAGCTTTTCTGAACAGCTGCACTTGACAATGCTTAGAGACTCTCTGTAGAGACTTGGACCAAAACAGGAATTCTTGAGGTGGAGGCTTCTATTTCAATGATGTCCTCATTGTCATTGCGGCTCCTCCTTGCCTATGTGTGTGTGCTCCTCACTTTCTCTGAGCTCTTTCGTGTCAGTTAACCTATTTATTTTATCTTCATCAATACTCCTGTCAGAAATGTGGGACATGTATTATTTCTCCATTTTAAAATGAGGAAGATGAATTCCAGAAAGATAAAGGAGTGTTTAGCCCAGAAAAAAAATGAAGACTTAAGAATGAATAAGTATGTTCAAATATTAGAGGACTTAATATCTGGAGGTGGGTCTACATTTCCCTGGAGGGCAGACTGGGGCCAATCAGTGAAACTGGAGTGGCAAATGCAGGCATTATATGGACTATGGAGCTCAGAGTCCAGATCTATCTCTTATCCACTGGGTGGTCCTGGTAAGATGCTTAAACTTTCTGAGCATGTTTTCTCAATAGTAAAAAGGACAATCAGAAATAATCAGTCATCTCTTGGCCAAAGGAGATGCTCAACAAATAGAAGGTATTTTTAGGGTTCAGAAGTAGGTTTTAGTTTAACATAAGAAGGAGCTTTCTATCAAAGAGAACAGTTCAGAAATGGGATGTGCTGCCTTGCAGAGGCGTGAACTTCTTATCACTGGAAGCATTCAAGAGACAACTGGAAGACCAGCAGCCAGAGATAGTATAGGGTGGAAGTTGAACAATTAGGAACTTCTACAACTCTCCTAGAGATAGTATAGGATGGAAGTTTGACAATTAGGAAATTCTAAAATTCTCCCATTTCTGGGATCCCATATTCTTTTGGCATGAACTCAAATGTTCTGTACTGTTTTCTAGCCTTCATTCTCTCTGCTGCCTTGGGACATATTCTTTCAGTCCATAATGTTCTTCTTTGCTTACCCATCTGTCAGTCTCAGTCAAACCTCCTTTTCTCAGGAAAGCATTGCCTGCACAGCCCCCTTCTCCTGGGATTAACTAAATTGCTATTTATAATTTAATAGTTCATATAATGATCAAGCCAGGTGTGCAAGATTTCTGACTACCAGGTTAAGCCTCTTTTTACCAGGTTTGGTTGGCTGTTGCAAGACCAAAGTAACTTCTACTAACTAGACAACCACATGGTTAAAATAGCGAGATTCTCAAGCAGTGACCCTGCCTGCTTCAGAGAACAAGGCTCCAAAATCACTGAGTTCCAAGTTCACTACCATGTATTAGGTTTTTACATGTGCCAAGCACAGTACCACTTACTGGAGGTTCAAAGATAAAATTAAGTCCCAGTGTCCATGCTCAAGGAGCTCTGCCTATGGGGTAAGATCACGAATTTTGACTTAAGTTAGAAAACACAAAGCCTACTGTGAGTATTTGAGAAGGGAGCTCTTGGCCAAATTGGGGGCCAGGGGAGGCTTCTTGGAGAAATTTGTACCCAATCACCCCACTGTCTTACATTCCTTATGATCAGGAGCGCTCTTGCTATGTTATATCTTGCTGGGTCAGTAGATTTATTACTGGGGCAAAGCTCCAGCTGCTGGGTTTATATTGCACCATAACTTATCTTTCAGAGCTTCTGCTGCAGTGCAAGATGCCTTCATGACATACACAGTATATGATGACATCATCACCATTAATCTCATCCAAGAGGCCTGCAAGATTCTGGGTGAGTATGAAATGGACCTTGATTTTCTAGGTTGCTGTAAGAAAGTACAATCAGTTCTCATTATTTCAAGTAGTTCTGCTCTATAAAGTCTTCAGCATACTGAATTAGCAAATACTCAACCATTGCTCTTGGAGGAAATGTAGAGCTCTGCTCACATTTTCATCAACCGATAATATATAACCTTGTTTTTTGTGTGTTTCTGTTTAAAGACCCCTTATTTAGTATATATTGTTATTCATTAACATTGGACTCACTCACATCCACAGTACTGTAACTCATGCCTGAATGAATTTTATCTGCTCTCCATATTTTTTTTGTAAGACAATTCACAGCCTGCTCGAACTAAAGAACATTAGACAGCACTTCAGCACTATACTTTGGGGCATTTGAAACAATAGAATCACTAACAAAGAGGATATAAATGCAGGAATGTAGCACTCAATACCTTGTAAAAAAGGGTCACTTGTTTATAGTATGAGAACTGAAACAAGAATGTAGTGAATCACCTTGTTTGACCTTAGCTAGAAACATGTGTTGGACAACTCAATTTTTCTTGTCCATGTACATGTCGAAGAATGACTATGAAAGCTCCGAGAGTATATATTTGGGGTTACAAATATATTTTAGCAAGTAGGTAAGTTTGCAAATACAGACTCTGAAAATAATGAGGATTGACTGTACCACAAATTGGGTGGCTTAAAACAATGGACATTTATTATCTCATAGTTCAAGGCACCAGAATTCCAAAATCAGGTTGCTAGCAGGGCTGTGTGTGCTACCTCTGAAGGCTCTAGGGAAGGGCCTTTACTCTGCCAGGTCCTGGTGTTCCCAGGTATTCCTTGTGCAACACAACTCCAACCTCTGCTTCCATCTTCACATGGCTGTCTTCTCCCTGGGTGTTCATGTTTGTATGTCCAAACTTCCCTCTTCTTATAAAAACTAAGGTTATATTGGATTCTGGGCCCATAGTAATCAAGTATGAACTTGTCTTAATTTGATTACATCTACAAAGACTCAATTTCCAAATAAAGTCATAGTCATAGGTTCTGGGTGGTCATGAATTTTTGAGGGACACTGTTTAACCCATTACAGGGCTTATATATTATCCTTTCCACTTGAACAGCCTGAGGCTTCTTACAGATAAAAATTGTGAATGTCCTGAGTTTCATCATCTGTATCACCCCCATCTTATTTGACCTTAATGTTGACTTTGACAGGTGTTGCAATATCTTTGCAATGACTAGTCATGATTATCTCTGGGTGTCAGGAGGAACAGCACTGAGAATCTTGTTATGCCAACCCCACTCATGATTATTTGGAAATAGACATGGTGTCCTTTTTAGGGGTGGAGGGCCCTTCTCCCCATCTGTTCACCCATGGTATACCTCATCTGCCTAGACACTAAAATGCCACAGACAGGGCCATAATGGGAGGACCATGTGTGGATGGCTCTATTTGTAATGCATATATAATATCAGAATGATTTCTCCCAAGAATGTATTTGCAAAAGATGGCTTATTAAACTAACTTGCTCCCTTTCTAGGCTCTGAGGGGTAGAGGATCAGGACAAAGAGAGAATTTAGCTCTGTCTCTTTCTAGTTTAATGACCTGAGACAAGTTATTTACTCAGTGAAAGTTTTTCATTGGTCAAATGAGAATAGTAAGGATAATATTTATCCTTCAGAGTTGTTTTGAGGATTAAATGAGGCAATGCATGTGAATATGTTAAATGTGGCATCTGGCATATAATAAGCTGTGAAAAAAAAATATTTTCTTCATTCCCTTTGTATTAATTTCCTAGGGATGCCACAATGAAGTAGCACAAGTTAGGTGGCTTCAAACAACAGAAATTTATTCTCTCACAGTTGTGAGAGCAGAAGTACAAAATTAAGGTATCATCAGTGTTGATTCCTTCTGGAGGCTCTGAGGGAGATGACTCTCTGCCAAGGACTCACCTGGCTTCAGGTGGCTGCTGGTAGTTCTAGGTTACAGTTGCACTACTCCCATCTCTGCCTCATCTTCAGATCACCCTCTTTTCTGTGTCTTCACACAGCTTTTTTCTAAGAACACATCATTGGATTTAGGGCCCACCATAGACCACAATCTGCAAAGACACCGATTCCAAATAAAGAGACATTTGCAGGCTCCAGATAGACATGGGTTTTGGGAGAACACTATTTAGCCTGTACACCCTCCTTTCCTGTATCTCTCCTTCTCACTAGCCCTGAGAACACCTGAATGGGGCCTGGCAAGGGAAGAGGGGAGAGAGGCCTTGCTGTCTGAGGCTCTAGGGATCTGCGTGCACAGAGCAGAGGAAGCCCTCCGCCACTTCTGGGCTCTTTGACAACATGCCACTTTCAATGCTGGTTGAAATTCTCTTGCCCATTCCTTATAGGCAGTGTGGCTTTGGGTCATAGGGAGATAGCTTTTAGGGATTGGTTATTACAGGTGAGCACTGCATCAGCATCCTTGCTTAACTTAGTACCTGGTACCATGGGGAGAATTATTGGAAGTTTGGGGGCGGCTGGGAGAGGAGAGCCTTCAAGCTGGTTCCTGTGTAGCTTAGGGTTAGGCAGTAGGAGCTGTGATTTCCAGCTGGTTTTCATAGTGACTCTGAGGGCCAGCAAATTGGCCTTCTGTCCTCAGGAGAAGTTTCTGAGGGATTTACAGGATAAAGGCAGCCCACCAGGTGTGTTTAAAGGCAGCTAGCTAATGCTAAACCATGAGGGCCAGGTGGCCTGCAGTGGAAAGTCATTGAGACTTAAGAAACTGGATGTGTGTGATCACAGATTCTCTTCAGCAAGGGGCGAGGTATCCTGCTGCCAGGATCATTAGGTCATTCTGGTCTGTCTTGGAGTCATAGTGCTAAGCAGGGGCCAGAGGTGCCTGGAGTTCTGAGAAACCTGGGTACCAGCTGCTGATTAACTTCTGGCCAAATGTGCATTAGCCCCTTGTCATTCAGCTCCTGCACTCCTAATAGACAGAGATAAGGCCGGAAATACAGCACAAGGAATGAAATGTTGATTTGTTCCTTCAGCTGTGAAACTCATGCTCTGTGAACGGCAACATCTCTCAATGCCTTCAAGAGCCAGTGTGACCTATAGGCAGTTTGTGGTCAGGGCTTCTATGGCCTCCCAACAGTCACAGGTTGGCATCTTCTGTCCACTCCTCCTTTCAAAGAGCCTCACAAAGAGAGTTTCCAGGAAAAAGTGGCCCAGGACCCAGGTAGTGTCCGTGGTACCTGCAAATCTCATCCCTTCCCTGGCCAGCCTTATTTGCAGGGTTCCCAAACCCCTTTGTCATCCATTCTGCTGATGCTAAGGTAGAGGGTAGGCTTGTGTGGAACCGAGTCTTCCAAGTGGCAGGTGGAGTCGGGGTTTCCTGCAGGAGTCGCACCCCAGATGTTTGCTTGCTCTTTATAGCGCAGTGCTTCCCCCAGCTCTCCGCTCAACTCAGCTTCCAAAGTAGCAGCCTTTTTCTCAGATGTAGTAGCACCAGAGCGTTAACTCTCAGCCCTCCAGTGTTAACACACCTGCCAGAGAGTCTGTGGTTTATTTTTTTAAACATCACTTTTTAAAACCTTTAAAACCAGCTATGATGTTAAATATGCTTTTGATAATCCAACAGAAAGACTACTTGACCTCTTCCTTATGCTAATCTGCACTCCCCATTACACAAGGTCTAGGCACTAGCCCTTCTGCAGGCAGTCCTGCAGGGATGAGCACTAGTGAGAGCTGCTGGCCCAAAGGGACGTCTGAATGTTGACAATTGCCTCCTTTCTTCTAGCAAAGTGGGAGGAGTACCTGGTTCCTTTTCTTCCACAGGAAGAATACAAACCCTTAGGTGGGAATTCTGTGCTGAGAGGCGACTATTGAGACTTGACCAGAAATGCTAGAGTTTTCAGAGTTTAGAAAATAAAAGAGAAATGAAACTTGGACCAGATGGTGGAAACAAACCTAACTTTGGTCTTTTCCTGATTTTATTTCAAAGAGTCCTAGCAGCATCACGTCTCAGTTTGGTCCCGAGCCTCTGCTGAAGGCCCTCTTGCTACAACTAGAATGAACACGAGGACTTGAATCTTGCCCTGTCATGCCAGCTGGGCGAACTTGGCCAGTGAGCAAGTTTCACTGAGAGTTGATTTCCTTCTCAAAAAGGAATAATACTTACCTCAAAGGGTCATGGGAAGGAGTAAATTAAATCAAATAGCAAGTAAAAGTCATTTAGCAACATGCAGGACACACAGCAGGTGCTCACTCAGCAAGTGTGAACTGAATAGTTGCTCTGAAGGGGAGACATATTTTGCACTTCCAGCTGTTGTCCCTTAAAAATAGAGACATATTTTGCTGTTCACGTTGCATGACAGTACTATGAAATAATGTTGCCAGTTCTCTGAGCACTAGTCAGCAAACTACATACAACTCATGGGCCAATCCTGGAACCCTGTCTGTTTTTTACATCAAGTTTTATTGGAACTCAGATATGCATATTGTCTGTGGCTGCTTTGCACTATAATGGCAGCATTGAGTAGTTGTTGCAGAGAGTATATGACTACAGAACTGAAAAATTTTATTATCTGCACTTTATTGAAAATGTTTATTCATCGGATGCTCTAAAGAATGGATCTTTAACACCCAGATGTTTTTCAAGATTTTAAAAAATTTATTTAACCTTGGCCAATGCAGCTTAAGTGGTTGAGAATCATCCTATGCACCAAAAGGGCTTCAGTTCAATTCCCTGTCAGGGCACATACCCAGATGGTGGGCTCATTCCCCAGTAGGGGTGCATGTGGGAGGCAAATGTCTTTCTGTCTCTCTCTCCCCTTTGCCCTCACTCTCTCTCTAAAAAAATCAATAAAAAACATTTTTAAAATCTCATTTTATTGAGAACTATTCTGGACTGCACTTCAGAAAAAATTCCTATGTGGAAACTCTAACCCTCAATGTGATGGTATTTGGCAATAGGGCTTTGGGAGATAATTAGGTTTAGAAGTAATGATGAGGAGTAGAGCCCTTATAATAGTATTATTGTCCTTAGAAGAAGACACATCAGAGTTAGCCTCATCTAGCTCTCCATCCCCCACCCGTGTGAGGACACAGTGAAGCCAGGAAGAGGGCTCTCACTAGAATCTGCCCTGCTAACACCTTAATCTTGGACTTCAGCTTCCTGTGAGGAATTGTGAGGAAATAAATTTCTGTTCTTAAGCCACCAGTCTAGAGTTTTGTTATAGTAGCCTGAGCAGACTTGTACAGAAACTCTAAGTTTTTAGATCTCCAGAAAGAACTGCTACATACGTATGCCTAACATCATGCCCAGGCCATTTTTGTGGCTGTGTGATGGTGAACACTGTGTGGCATGTGCAGAACTTTCAGCAGAGAGATTCCATCACACCTGCCCTACTACATTCCCAGTTCCAAACCAACCGTTACATTTAGAGGCAGTGAGTTTGTAAACCAATGTTGGGCTGATCCATATTACCTTCCTACCAAAAGCCAAAGTATATCACTATGATTTCTCTCTTTCTAGTTGAAAATTAGAAGGGTATTTTTTCTTGTTATTTATCTCAATAGCATGGCTTGGCCCATACCTGAAAGGGTACATAAGTATGGTGAGTGCATTTTTCCAATTAAAAGCTGGGATTCAAAAGTAGGTAATTTTGTCAGATATTATATAAATACACACACACACACACACACACACACACACACACACACACACACACATATATCATGCTCAGTTTGCACCAGTTGGTGCCCTGCCTTCCAAGTGGGCTCCAGAGGCCACTTACCTACAGCCATTGCTGTGAGTTCTCCAGATGCCCCCTGCACAGCTCTGTGCTTCCTAATTGGCATAGCTCAGGCTGGGACCAGATGGAGCTTGTGCACTGCATAACGAATTGTTCTGAATGTGAATAAGTGCCTACTTAGTGTATAAGTGGGTTATTAGTGATCTGAAGTGACAACACACAGCAGTCTTTTGGCACAGAGGTATCAGTCTCTACTTTGCCTGCTAAGAAACCCATAGCAAAACGCATTTCAACAGTCAGCTACCAGCAAAGGCCAACAAGCGTCTCTGCAACTACCTCTTTAAAAATAAGGGAAACACCATAAACTTTACCCAGTCCTGAGATCAGGCATTAGAATATTTGATCTTTCCTAGACCTTCTGAGATGGAACAAGTAACCCAGGCCACAGAAAAAGGACTGGCGGGTGGGTAGAGGGTAGGGGGGAGGGGTGTGGTGTTGGGTAGGAGGGAGTGATGAGGTCTCTAGAAATGGCTCAGGAATTAGACAGACCTGAATGAACCCCTTGGCTGTAAGGTCTCCTAGTAATGTCATATGGGCAAGTTCCCCATTTGTCAAACAGCAATGCTACTCACAGCACCTATCTCAGAGGGCAGTTCTAAAGATTGAATCCAATAATGTGAGCAAACTGCCTAACACAGAGTGGGTGCTCAACAAAGTAGTCCCCCTCCTCAGCCTCCCGTGGACTCCTATCCCTGTGCTCTGGTCCTTGGTGGGCTGACTTCTCTGTTCCCGAGTTTGCCGGGAAGCAGACAGCTTATCTTCCAGGCGCACGTGGGACTCCTCCCAACTGAGCTGCCTTACTCATTTCCCAGCTGCTTTTCTCTATGCCTGATAAACTTATTGCTACACCTGAAACCCAATGCTCCCAATGTACAGTCTATTTCCTCCTTGCAACCTCTGGCATCAACATGGTTGCTATTCCTCTCCTTTCTTTAAACTCCTCTTTCTCCTACTCACAAAGATCTCCCCATTTAGTACCTCATGCCTGGCTTAGGTGACACCATTTGAGGAGGAGAGTACACCAAATGAATGGCTTTCTTCAGATATTTGAAGCTTATTTCCTTGGATACTAAAACTTGGGGGGAAAAATTACTTCTAATGGAAAACTTTCCAAAATGCACAGTATACTCTTCCCTGCCTTGTGGAAGAACACAAGCTTTTCTGAGTTCCTGAGGTGGGGCACCATGAGGGATGTTGTTGTTGGATCTGGGTGATAGGAGGTAGGCAGAGGTCTTGGAAAATCCAGCTTGAGCAGGTAACAGGATCCTTTGCCCAAGAGGCCATGTATAGGCAGCTGTGGCTCAATGACAGTCCCCTGCCTGCTCACCCTCATTCAGGGTGTAACAGTATCTTCTCCTCCTGCACTGGACAGCCCACCTTGCTGTGTCCAGTTCCTTGAGCTGTCACCCAACAAGAAGTAAACACTTCCTGATAATACAAAAGAGCCAACCCTGCTAAGTCAGAAAGTTCAAGTTTATACATCATTATAACTGAAAAAATTTTCAGATGTTTCCGTACCTTTTCTGGAAGCCAAATATAGATAGTTGTGACAATTATTTTCTTGCCAACAAAGAAGTCTTCTATTATAACACACACAAACACTTTTTAATAGAATGTTTCACACATATACAAAAGTAAAGAGAATTGTGTATTGAAGCCCATGTGTCCTTCACCCCAGAATTAATATTTTCCAATCTTGTTTTATTTATCTGGTATCCCACCCTTTTTCTGGTTTTGTTTTTTTCTGGAATGAGCTCAGGTTTCCCTTAATTTTACTTATAAATATTTCAACATGAGTTTCTAGCTAAATAGAGACATTTTAAAACATAACTCTAATGCCCTGATTATATCTAACAGAATTCATAGTATTCCAGAGGCCTACATTCAGCTCTGTCTCAGCTGGCTGTAGATAAATGTGATCTCATGCTCTTACTGTATTTGATTTCCTAAGGTCTCTTCAGGACAATCAGCAAAAATGTTTCACTTTGACAGAATTTCAAACTTACAGAATGTTTTTAAGAATAATCCAAAGAATTCCCATACAGTATTCATCTATATTCTCCAAATGTTAATATTTCACCATATTGGCTCTGTCCTTCTCTATCTATACCTATAATATATTTTTTTCTGAATTGGCAGTATGATACAGATATGATGTCTCTTTATGCCTAAACATTCTCTTGCATAACTACAGTACAACCATCCAACTTGGGAAATAAACATTAATATTGTGCCATTATGTCATCACAGACTTTACTGAGGTTTTCTAATTGTCCCAACGGTGTTCTTTAGAGCAAAAGAAAACCTGGAACATCTCAGTTGTCACATTTCTTCAGCCTTTTGCAGTCCGGGACAGCTTCAGAGGGAGCCTTTCTTTGTGTCTTATAATATTGATACTTTGGCAAGTTCTGGCCAACTATTTTGTAGAATGCCCCTCAGTTCAGGATTACTTGACATTTCCTTCTGATTCAATTCAGGTAATGCTTTCTTGACAGAAATACCACAGATAGGAGGTTTTATCCTTTTCACTTCACATATCAGAGGCATTTTATGATTTTATGTCATTTTGCCCCATTATTGGCATTAAATTGATAGTTTGGTTAGCTGGAATCTGCCAGGGTTATCCACTGTAGTTACTCTTTTCCCCTTTGTAATTGGTATCTTGTGAAAAGATACTTTCAGACTATGTAAATACCTTGCTATTTCTCAAGCTCCTCCTTCCTGAGTTTTATTATTCATTGGTGATTCTTGTCTGAATCAGTGTCTGATGGTGTTCAAATGGGGATTTTCTAAGTATATCATTGCTTATACATTTATTAGTTGAATTTCTTCTATAAGGAAGAATTCCCCTTTTCTCTATTTATTGATTTGTATCTATGTGAAATCCTCATTCTTATTTTTAAATAGGTTGAAATCCTTTACTTTACAGTATTGATTTAGGTATTCAAGTTCTCCAAGATTTAGCTAGTGGGAGCCCATCTAAGCTGGTTCTTGGGTCCTTTTAACATATACTCATTATTCTCTGGTCATTTTTTAAAAATTTCTGGAATGACAAGATGTTATCTTTCCCTGCCCCAATCCTAAAATTTGACATTTTTCCAAGGAAACTTGAAAACACACACACAGAATTGTAGAGGAAGACGCCTCACTGCCTCACAGCTGAGGGGAGAGAACTATATTACCAGACACCCAGAGAAGAGAGAACATGGGCAAACAAAGAAACACCTTGCATATGAAAGAAAAGCAGGAATCACCAGAAAAGGAGGGAAACATAATGAAGGCAAGCAACCTGCCAGAGAAAGAGTTCAGAGAAATGGTCATAAGGTGGCTGAAAAGAATGAAAGACAAATTCAACAATATAAGTAAGAATCAAGAGGAAATGAAAAATGACATTGCTACTGTAAAGAACTCAATAGAAAGCATCAAGAGTGGGCTAGAAGAAGTAGAGGACTGTATTAGTGAGCTAGAACACAAGGTAGGAAAAAACACCTAACTAGAGCAGCTTCTAGAAAAATAAAAATTAAAAAGCAGGAGGAAAGCCTAAAGGAATTTTGGGACAACACAAAATAAACAACATGTGGGTAATAGGAGTTCCAGGAGGAGAGGAAACTGAGCAAGGAATAGAAAACCTGTTTGAAAAAATAATGACAGAAAACTTCCCTGATATAGGGAAGAAAAACCCACACAAATCCAAGAAGCTCACAGAGTCCCAAGCAAAATGAGCCCCAAAAGACAAGGCACATTATAATTAAATTGGCAAACACCAAGGACGAAGTAAGAATCTTCAAAGTGGCCAGAGAGAGACAGAAAGTTACCTACAGAGGAACACCCATGAGACTAGCGACTGGTTTCTCAACAGAAACTCATCAGGCCAGAAGATAGTGGAATGAAATATACAAAGTCATGCAAAGGAAGCCTCTGAGTCTAAGAATACTGTACCCAGCAAGGCTATTAATCAAAATTGAAGGTGAAATCTGGAGCTTCACAGATAAAAAAAGACTAATGGAATTTATTAACACCAAACCAGCAATGCAAGAAATGCTAAAGGGGTGTGGGAATCCAAGATGGCAGCATAGGTAAACACCTACACTGCTGCCTAGCACAACAATTTCAAAACTACAACTAAAAGACAGAACGAATATCATCCAGAACAACAGGAAAGCTGGCTGAGTGGAAATTCTACAACTAGAGGGAAAGAGAGGGGCTCATGGAGACCCAGAGGAGCTGAAAAAAGCTGAGGTATGGAAACACGTGCGTGGAAAGAGCAGGTGCCAGAGTACGTGGCTGGTTTTCTCTGGCAGGAGGAAAACAGAGACTCTCAAAGGCATCGAACCCCTTATCCTAGCACTCTAAACCCCAGATCCAGCCGAAACTCATATGGGGGAGTTTGGACTGTGAAAAGGGAGAGGTGCACGGAAATTTAGGGGAGTCACAAAAGATCAGAGGTCTGATGGTGCACACGGCACTGCGCAGAGGAGACTGCTGATTGTGCCACTGGCTTCCGAGAGAGGGCGGGAGACAGACCCTCCCAATTGCGTCACTTCTGACTCCACTAAGCCCCTGTTTTGGGTGAAACCCTGGGGACCTAGACTCCTGTGGTCCTGGAGCGCAGGGGAGCCAGAAAGGCAGAGGTCTAGAGGCACTGTGTGCGCGCACAAGGACTGCTCCAGCAATTACCCAGTCACATGAGACTCAGGGGCTGTGGAGGGTGGGGCTGACTGGAAGGCAAGGCAGTCCCTTAAGCCCTGAGACTTCACCCATCCCAAGCTCAACAGAGAGGCTTCTTCGGTTTTGCAAGTCTGGTATCATAAGGCTGAATCCAACACAGAAGTTCTCCAGGCATAGTGAAAATGCCAAGACAAGGGAAGGGATCACAAACAAAAGAAATGGAGGGAAAAAAAAACTACTGAATATAGAGTTCAAAACCACGCTTATAAGGTTTTTCAAGAATATCCTAGAAAAGTTGGATAAAGTTAGCTAAAGCCAAGAGGAGATGAAAAAGGACCAACTAGAGATGCAAAAGATACAACTAGAGATGAAAAAGGACCAACTAGAAATTAAACATACACTGACTGAAATAAAAAATATTATACAGAGTCCTTATAGCAGACTAGAGAAAGAAAAGGATCAAGTCAAAAATTTGAAATATAAAGAAGCAGAAAACACTCAACTGGTAAAGCAAGAAGAGAAAAGAATCCAAAAATGTGAAGATAATGTAAGGAGCCTCTGGGACAGCTTCAAGCGTACCAACATCAGAATTGTGGGGGTGCCAGAAGAAGAGAGAGAGCAAGATACTGAAAACCTATTTAAAGAAATAATGACTGAAAAATTCCCAGATCTGGTAAAAGAAATAGACTTACAAGTGCAGGAAGTACACAGAACCCCATATAAAAGGAATCCAAAGAGGACCACACCAAGACACATCATAATTAAAATACCAAGAGCAAAAGACAAAGAGAGAATATTAAAAGCAGCAAGAGAAAAACAGTTCATTACCTACAAGGGAGCACCCATATGACTGTCAGCTAATTTCTCAACAGAAACGATGCAGGCCAGATGGGAGTGGCAAGAAATATTCAACGTGATGAATAGCAAGAACCTACAACCAAGAATAATCTATCCAGCAAAGCTATTATTCAGAATTGAAGGGCAGATAAAGAGCTTCACAGATAATAAAAAGCTAAAGTAGTTCATCATCTCCAAACCAGTATTATATGAAATGCTGAAAGGTACTCTTTTAGAAGAGGAAGAAGAAAAAGGTAAAAGATAAAAAATTATGAACAACAAATACATATCTATCAAGTGAATCTAAAAATTAAGTGAATTAAAAAAATGATCAACAGAATAAACTGGTGAATATAATAGAATCAGGAGCACAGAAAGGGAGTGGACTGATAATTCTCAGGGTGAAAGGGGTGAGTGGTGTATAGGAAGAGACTGGACAAAAATCATACACCTATGGATGAGGTTAATGGAAGGGAGGTAAGGGCAGAGGGAAGGGTGGGAGTTGGGTGGAGGGGTACTATGGAGGGG
This sequence comes from Lasiurus borealis, assembly GCA_004026805.1. NCBI lineage: Eukaryota > Metazoa > Chordata > Mammalia > Chiroptera > Vespertilionidae > Lasiurus > Lasiurus borealis. The sequence continues at coordinate 30,470 of PVJN01003544.1, read as the reverse complement.
AAGAAAGAGAAACAAATGTAATAATTTGAATAATAAAGATTTCATTAAAAAAAAGATTAGTTGTTGCAGGGGGGCAGTGAATAAGAGAGAAAACATGGGAACTTGGGGGGCACTGGAACACTGTAATAATGGAAACATGGCATTATACATTTGTCAAAACCCATAGAATGTACAACACAAAGAGTGAACCCTAATGCAAACTACAGACTTTACTTAATAATAAAGGATCAATATAGATTCATCACTTATAATAAATGTACCACACTAATGCAAGATGGTAATACTAGAAAAACTATGAGTGGAAGAAAGTGGGTAAATGGGAACTCTGTATTATCTGATTAATTTTCTGTGAAACCTAGAACTGTTCTAAAAAATAAAGTATATTCATTAAAAAATAAAAAATAAAAAAAGAAAGAAATGCTAAAGGGTCTGCTGTAAAAATAAAGGAAGCAAAGAAGGAACATAGGGGTTAAGAATAAAAATGGCAAAAAATAAGTACTTATCAATAATAACTTTAAATGTAAATGTATTAAATGTCCCAACCAAAAGGCATAAGGTAACAGATTTTATAAGAAAACATGATGCATATATTTGCTGTCTACAAGAAACCCACCTCAAAAAAAAAAAAAGATGCACACAGACTGAGGGTGAAAGGATGGGTAAAGGTTTTTCAGGCAAATGGAAATGAAAAAAAAAGCGGGGTAGCAATATTTATATCTGACAAATTAGATGTCAAAGTGAAGGACATAACAAGAGATAAGTATTACTTGGTAATACTAAAGGGAACAATCCAACAAGAAGAAATAACTCTGGTAAACATATAGCACCCAATACAAGAGTACTCAAATCCATGAAAAAACTCCTGGAGGATATCAAGGGAGAGATTAACAGAAATACAATCATAGTAGGAGACTTTAATACCCCACTATCACTATTGGACAAATCCTCTAAACAAAAAATCAGCAAAGAAACATCAATACTAAATGACTCACTAGACCAGATAGAATTAATTGACATCTTCAGAACATTTCATCCCAAAGCCACAGAATATACATTCTTCTCAAGTTCACATGGGTCATTTTCAAAGACAGACCATATGTTGGCTCATAGGCAAAGTCTCTTCAAATTCAAGAAGATAGAAATCATATCAAGCATCTTCCCATATCACAGTGGCATAAAACTGGAAATCAAGTACAATAAAAACAATCCAAAGAAATCAAACACATGGAGACTAAACAGCATGCTATTAAACAATGATTGGCTTACCAGAGACATCAAAGAAGAAATAAAAAACATCATGGCAAAAAATGACAATGAAAAGACAACATTCCAAAACCTATGGGATACAGCAAAAGCAGTCTTGAGAGGGAAGTTCATAGCTCTATAAGCCTACTGAGGAAAACAAGAAACAATGGTAATAAATTACCTAACCCTACAATTCAAAGTGTTAGAAAGAGAACAACAAAAAAAGCCCAGTGTAAGCAGAAGGAAGGAAATAATAAAGATCAGAGTAGAGATACACTATATAGAGAGCAAAAAAACAATACAGAAGATCAACGAAACCAAGAACTGGTTCTTTGAAAGGATAAACAATATTGATGAACCTCTAGCCAGCCTCACCAGGAAGCAAAGAGAGAGGATCCAAATAAACAAAATCAGAAATGAAAGAGGAGAAATAATGACACAACTGAAATACAAAGGACTGTTAAAGTATATTTTGAACTACTCTATTCCAACAAATGGACAACCTGGAGAAAATGGACATATTCCTAGAAAAATATAATCTTCCAAAACTCAATCAGAAAGAATCTAAACATCTCAATAGGCCAATAACTATGGAAGTAATTGAAGCAGCCATCAAAAAGTTTCCAGCAAACAAAAGCCCAGGGCCAGATAGCTTCACAGGGGAGTTTTACCAAACATACAAGGAAGAATTAAAACCTATCCTCAGACTATTTCAAAAAATTCAAGAAGAAGGAACACTTCCAAGCTCTTTCTATGAAACCAGCATCACCTTACTACCAAAAACCAGTTAAAGATAACACAAAGAAAGACAATTACAGGCCAATATCCCTCATGAACATAGATGCCAAAATCCTCAACAAAATTCTAGTAAATCAAATCCAGCAGTACATCAGAAAGATCATACACCATGACCAAGTAGGATTCATCCCAGGAATGCAAGGATGGTACAATATCCTTAAACCAATAAACATGATACATCACATAAACAAATTGAGAGATAAAAATCATATAGTCATTGATGCAGAAAAAGCATTTGACAAAATCCAACACCCTTTCTTGATAAAAACTCTCAGGAAGGTAGTAATAGAAGGATCATACCTCAACATTATAAATGCCATGTATGATAAACCCCCAGCTAACATCACACTTAATGGATAAAAACTAAAACCATTTCCCTTAAGAATAGGAACAAGACAGGAATGCCCACTTTCACCACTCCTGTTGACATAGTACTGGAATTATTAGCCCTTGCAATCAGACAAGAAAAAGAAATAAAAGGCATCCAAATTTGAAAAGAAGTAAAGTTGTTCTTATTTGCAGATGACATGATACTGTACATAAAAAACCTGAAAGACTCCAATCAAAATCTAATGGACTTAATAAATGAATTCAGCAATGTAGCAGGATACAAAATTAATGCCAAGTAATCTATGGTATTTCTATACACCAATAATGAAATTACAGAGAGACTTAAAAAGCAATCCCATTTACCATCACACCAAAAAAGATTAAGATACCTAGGAATAAACTTAATGAAGGAGGTAAAAGACCTATACACAGAAAACTACAGGACACTGAAAAAAAGAGATAGAGCAAGACATAAACAGATGAAAGAACATACCATGTTCATGGATTGGGAGAATAAACATCATTAAAATGTTCATACTACTCAAAGAAATCTATAGATTCAATGCACTACCCATTAAAATGCCAATGGCATATTTCATAGACCTAGAAAGAACTCTTCAAAAATTCATCTGGAATAAAAAGAAGACTCTGAATAGCCACAGCAATCCTGAGAAAGAAGAATAAAGTAGGTGGGATCTTAATACCAGATTTCAAGCTGTATTACAAAGCCACTATTCTCAAAACAGCTTGGTACTGGCACAAGAACAGACATATAGATCAATGGAATAGAATAGAGAATTCAGATATCGACCCAAACCACTATGCTCAATTAATATTTGACAAAGGAGGCATGAATATACAATGAAGTCAAGACAGTCTCTTCAATAAATTGTGTTGGGAAAATTGGACAGATACATGCAAAATAATGAAAATAGACCACCAACTTACACCATATACAAGAATAAACTCAAAATGGATACAGGACTTAACCATAAGATGGGAAACCATAAAAATACTAGAGGAATCCTAAGGCAGCACAATCTCAGACATGTACCAAAGGAACTTCTTCACTGATACTGATCCTAGGGCAATGGAAGCTAAAGAGAAAAAAAACAAATGGGACTACATCAAAATAAAAAAGCTTTTGCACAGCAAAAGAAACCATCAACAAAACAATAAGAAAGCCTACTGTCTGGGAGAACATATTTGCAAATGTTATCACTGATAAAGGTTTAATCTCCAACATCTATAGGAAACTTATACAACTGAATAAAAGGAAGATAAATGAGCCAATAAAAAAATGGGAATGGGAACTAAATAGAATCTTTTCAAAAGAAGACAGTAGGAAGGCCAAAAGACACATGAAAACATGCTCAAAGTCACTAATTATATGAGAGATGCAAATCAAAATGACAATGCGATACCATCTCATACCTGTCAGAATGGCTATCATCAATAAATCAATAAAGACAAGTATTGGTGAGGATGTGGAGAAAAAGGATCCCTCGAGCACTGCTTGTGGGAATGCAGATTGGTGCAGGCACTGTGGAGAACAGTATGGAATTTCCTCAAGAAACTAAAAATGGAACTCCCATTTGACCCAGTAATCTCATACTTAGGAATATATTCTAAGAAACTAAAAACACCAATGAGAGAGGATAGATGTACCCCTTTGTTAATAGCAGCACAATTTACAATAGCTAAGATTTGGAAACTGCCTAGGTGCCCATCAGCAGATGAGTGGATCAGAAAACTATGGTACATCTACACAATGGAATACTATGCTGACATAAAAAAGAAGAAATTCTTACCAATTGCAGCAAACTGGATGGAACTGGAGAGCATTATGCTAAGTGAAATAATCCAGTCAATGAAAGAAAAGTACCACATGATCTCACTCATTTATGGATAATAAAGAACATTATAAACTGATGAACAAAAAGATAGATACATAGGCAGTAAAGCATCAAACAGACTGTCAAATTACAGTGGGAAGGTTAGGGAGAGGTGAGGTAGATAAGCAATCAACCAAAGGACTTGTATGCATGCATATAAGCATAACCAATGGACGCAAGACACTGGGAGGTAAGGGTATGTATGGGAGTGGGGGGGGGAGGGCAATGGGAAGATAAATCAGACAAAAAAAATATATATATATATATATATTTTGTTGTTGATTTCTGGGAGGAGGGAAGAGGGAAAGAGAGAGATGGAAACACCCATGATGAGAGAGAATCATGGATTAGTTGCCTTCTGCATGCCTTCCAGCAGGGATCCAGCCCGCAACCTAGGCATGTACTTTTGACTGGAGTTGAGCCTGGGATCCTTCAGTCCACAGGCTGACGCTCTGTCCACTTAGCCAAACCATTTAGGACCCTTTCTCTATTTTGAATTTATTTTTGTGTATGGTGTAAGTTGGTGGTCTAATTTCATTTTTTTTTTTTGCATGTATCTGTCCAATGTTCCCAACACCATTGATTGAATAGACTGTCTTAACTCCATTTTACACTCTTGCCTCCTTTGTCAAATATTGCCCTAACCGGTTTGGCTCAGTGGATAGAGCATCGGCTGGTGGACTGGGGGGGGTCACAGGTTCGATTCCAGTCAGGGGCATGTACCTTGGTTGTGGGCACATACCTGCAGGGGTAGGTGCAGGAGAGAGTGTGCAGGAGGCAGCTAACGATGTTTCTTTATCATCGATATTTCTCACTCTCTATCCCTCTCCCTTTCTCTCTCTAAAAAAAAATCAATAAAATACATTTAAAAAATATTATTTGAGAAAAAAAGAAAACACACACACACACACATTCTTCACACACTATCCTACCTTCCTTCCTTCTCTATCATCTATCTATCTATCTATCTATCTATCTATCTATCTATCATCTATCCATTCATTTATCTGTCTTTTGGTCTTAAAAGGTAGATTTTCTAATCTGCACTGCACCAAGTTTCATTCTAGTTTTCTGTTTTCCATAACTAACTTTATTCTCACACAGTGAAAAACTTGGTTCCCATTACCTAATACTAGATTATCAGAAAGTCGTTTCAAAATTGCTAACTCACACCACATGAAAAGAAAGCCCACTCACTAACTACACTTAAATATTTATTTAAAGTTCCTTTTGTCTTTAGCATGAGGACAAAACAGTCAAAATACTGTGTTCAAATGTTACAGCATTGATTTCTTTCCTGCATAATTAGGTTATTCAAAATTGTTCTGTGGAAATATTGTTCTGTTAATCTGTTTCTGTTTGTATTCCATCTTAGGGTTTTCCCTATTCCTATTGATCTTATTTATTTTCTCTAAGTATATGAGTCATTAACACAATATAATAAACTAGAACTGTTCAAATGCTGTGCTCATAGTAATGTCAGTCCCCCTATCCAGTCCACACTTTTTTCTAACCTTTTCATCTCATCCCCTTCAATACCTTGTAGGTAACCAATTTCAGTAGTCCCTGGTTTAACCTCCTGGTGTTTCATTCTGTACAAATAAGCAGATAGATGCATATTTCTTTATTGCCACTTATTTGTTACACAAAAGATAGAACACTAAGCATGCAATAGGTTCTCCTTTGCACTGTCAAATATATGTAAGACACCTATGACTTGTGTTCAGTTCGCTTTTGCATTTTCTTGCTATTTCCTATATATTCCTGACACTCTGTGACTAGAGAGCTCATGGAATCCTAAGTTCAGTGATGTGATACTGTATAAACACATACAGGTATGGTTTACAAAGTGAATTCTGTCCTCTGCTAGACAAGCATTCTTGCCCAAGAATCCCAGAGTCAGTGCTGATGGAAAACACCACACCCAAATCCAAGGTCCTCATTCAGGAACAGTCTCTGTCAGCCAGATGTCCTTTCCTATTAATAGAGCTAGGTACCCAGAGGCAAAATAACCAGGGTCTGAAACAAGAAGCCTCATGGATTTGTGTAGGTGTACAGATTTAAAAAAAAAAAGTCAAGCAGGCTCTCTCTACATAGGGCCACCGCTGTCACTTTCTACAACCTTGCTTGGCTTCCAGACAGCCCAGTGCTCTGAGGGAGTCCCTGGGAGAAGGGCTTCTGGGGTCTGTGCTTTCCTGGCAGGTAACAGGATACACCTGCTCAGAGCCTACAGGACACACAGCGCAGCTGTTTTTCCTCAGCTTGAACACGTTAGATTTAGCAGGGAAAGAGGAAACAAGAAGAAACAATTCCACACCTACCCATTTACTTTTCAGGAATTTTCCTTCCAAGAACTCATAAGCATTGGAAAAGACTTGAGTGGAATTAATCTCCGTTCCTTATTAACACAGGCCATTACCACCTCCCACTTACTGTCCTGGCCTTTATCTAGATCCAGAAGACATAGCTAATACATTGTTGGGACATATGTATAACTCCTTTCTGACAAGACCAGACCAACTTAGTGGGGTCTATCCTGTTCAGATACAGAATGACTGTTTGACCATTCATCTGGCTGTGGACAATGCACCACAGGGATTCTATGTTCAGAATCTTTGGAAGAAAGTAGAGGCTGGAAAGACCTCCTCTGACCCCCAGCCATCTCTGTAGGAATTGGTTATGGATAAAGAGGCCCAGAAGTCCCTGGCTGTGAATTCCAGACCGGGTCACACCTGGGGCCTTCAAGGGTTCAGCCAAGGAGCTGGTCATTGTGAATGGCAGATCTCCCATCAATCTGAGCTTCTTGGACCTTTCCCAGAACCCAGTTCTCAACACTGTAAAGAAGAGCATGTTCTCCCACATATGCACAGGCCACCAGCATGGATGGATGCCCTGTCTCTTGTGCCAATGGTGAAAACCCACCAGCAGTCCCTATCTTTGGGGAAACCCTTTATTTCTCTGACTGCTGATCAGAGACCATGGGATATGGTACAAAAAGAACCAAATTTAAAGTTAGAGTCCCTGCAACTCTGTTGATTTGGGTCAATTCACAAAGATGACTCTCATCATCAACAGCCTCGCCTGTAAAACAGGAGACCTGATAATAGAGGTTTCTCTCTTGCAAAGTTTTGGCAAACATCCAGTAAAATAACAGTGATTAATATGTGTTTTAAAATTTTAAAAATGTTCTTAAAAAACACCGACTGCCTCTCCACAAAACAAATGATGGCAGACTGTTTATTCCAAAAGTGCAGGTAGGGGCAGCAGCCCCAAGAATGCTGCAAACCCAGTCCCAGGAGTTTATCAAGCACAGAAAGGTTTAGAAAGAGATAACTGCCCTTCTTAATTGTCATCCAGATGGGAAGGAAAGAAAAATGCAACACTCAGGAAAAGAGAATTCAGTGTGACCTGGGATATTGAGAGAAATCTTTAGTGATGATGTGGCGTGCAAATTGCACTTTGAAGGGACACCAGGTGTGGACCGGAAGAGAGAAAAAAGGGAAGTCATTACATGCATTTGGCATCACCTTTTGGGTAAATCAGGATACTATTAGTGTGTCAGTATTTTTAGTTTGTGTATTAATTATTTCTCAGAAGTAGCTTTTTTTTTTTTAAAAAAAAAATATATATATATTACTGATTTTTTTTTTTACAGAGAGGAAGGGAGAAGGATAGAAAGTTAGAAACATTGATGAGAGAGAAACATAGATCAGCTGCCTCCTACACACCTCCTACTGGGGATGTGCCCAGGTACATGCTCTGGACTGCAATTGAACCTGAGACCTTTCAGTCCACAGGCTAACACTCTATCCATTGAGCCAAACCAGTTAGGATCCCGATGAAAGGCCATTGTGTTTAATGATGTCTGGAGGTGGTAGAGCAATTGCAGAGGCCACACACTGCCCAGCCAGAGTGAACATCATCCTGAATTCAGCCATCACAAGGCTATGTAGCTCTGTAACCCCTCTGGCCTGCAGAGAAATTTCTGCCATGGGGGAATGACAAAGATCTGAGTAGAGTTAGAGGGAACTCATGTTTAATGAGCACCTACCAGGTGCCAGGGATGCACTGAGTTCCTCCAGACTTTGTATTATCATTGGCATTTTACTGGTGAGGAAAGTAAAGCCTTAGAGAGAAGTTCAGCAACATATCACAGAGCCAGGAGTTTAACTCTTTGTAAATAAATGAGAACAAACACTTGCAGGTGCTTTTATTTTGGGGGTCTGCTTTGCATTCCTCAGGTGTCTCCATGGAAGCCATTCTGAAACTCTTTGGAGACCACTTCTTTAAATTCTGTAAGAAATCTGGCTATGACCGGATGTTACGGACACTGGGAGGAGATCTCATGGAGTTTATTGAAAACCTAGATGCCCTCCACAGTTACCTTGCACTCTCTTACCAGGTAAGGTGATCTGAGATTGGTTTTGGTGGTCCTAAGAAGTGCCTGTAGGCATTCTGGGTCATTCGGGGCCATCTCCCTGCCTCTCCCAAAAGCAGGCAGTTGCAAGGGGGCCTGCAGAATCCTTGGTACCCGGTGTCAGGGGACTGAGGAGTTTTCTTGTGAAAGAAATGGAAAATGTATAGCTGCTGACCACTTTTAGAAATTAGTCAACCCTAATAGAAGGACAAGCTAGAGAGGTCAGCTTTGTGGTAAAGGAGGGCCTGTTTAATGGGGCTGGTGTGGGTTTAGAATTAAGTCTAAAAGATTAGAAAACAGCCAGGTTTCAGTGGATTTGCAAAATTTCTCCGAAGGTTTCCTGGCTTTGATGGAGCTGATAAAAAGCTTCTGTAGCCAGATTCATCTATTCATGTATCAAAAGGAAAGACTTGACAGGGCCAAGAGCCAGAATCAGACACCATCCAACTCTGATTAACCCATGGAGTGATTGCCTGAGGTTTTAGAAAATCAGTTTCCCTTCTGGAGTCCATGCCTTGGTTTTCTTGTTTGTAGAGAACCATCGAAAATTCAAACACTCACACTCCCTTTTCAGTGTTAGAAAATAAAATGCTTTAGTGAAAACATGAAGTGACTTTTACACATATCATAATAATACTTCATTATTTTATATTAGTTTATATTTACTTTAGGGCCCTTTATAGTTTACCATTTTTGTATTTAATGTTGATCACCAGCTTAAAGAACTGTTGTGAGAATGAAATGAGATAATGTATGCTAAAATGTCTCATAATCATAGTCCTCAGTTACAGATGTTAAAAGGGAAAAGTATTATTTCCCCCAATTGCCAGAGAGGGAATAAGAGGCTTAGAAACCTTAATTGACTTCTAGTAGGACAAGTAGGTGGGTCTGTCCTGTTGTTACAATGTGAACAACTCAACAATGAAAACAATGCCCAGCCAGTGTGGCTCAGTGGTTCAGCATTGACCTATGAACCAGCCAGGTTATGGTTCAATTCCCAGTCAGGATACATGCCTGGTTGCAGCCACAATCCCCAGTGGAATACATGCAGGAGGCAGCAATGATTCTCTCTCATCATTCATGTTTCTGTCTTTCTCTCTCCCTTCCTCTCAAATAAGAAATATTCTATATAATAAAAGCCCAGCGACTGAACAGTGGAGCAACCAGAATGACTAGCTGACCAATCACTATGATGTTCACTGACCACCAGGGGGAAGACATTCAATGCAGGAGCTGCCCCCCGGTGATCAGTGCACTACCACAGTGGGAACACCACTCAGCTGACCAGGATGAATGGCTGCTCCTGCTGGGAACCCCGGGCCCATGGTCAGGAACCCAGGCTGTGATCTTTGCCTCCTCACCCCAGGCTCCTCCTCCTCGCTCCCTGCTGCCTCCTTCGGACACCCACAGGATGCACAGTGCTGCCACAGGGCTCACAGAGTTGACCCTGGAGGCTGGGAGGCAGGTTTGTGGCCTGGCCAACGTGGGACTGAGGCCTGCTCTGCTGCCTCTCAGTACTATTGTCCCCTGGAGAGGCAAGTGCTCCGGCTCTAAGAAAGGTGCTGGACCAAGGAGCAGCCGCTAGCTGCTCAGCTGATCTGGATGAGTACTTCTCCCACAGCAGGCAGATCCCCACAGGCCATGCCCCTCCACCAGTGCACAATTCCCACGCACTGGGCCTCTATTATATACATATACTGTCTATTAGAGAGAGTGAAAGGATCCCTGTCTAGAAGGTCAGACACTGCCATTTCCTGGCTGGTGATTCCAGACAAGTTATTTGCCCTTTCTGGATCTCAATTTTTTCACATATTTATTTAAAAAATATGTATTCAGCCCCTACTTTGTGCTAAGCACTTTCTTAGGCATTAGACACAGAGAAAAAAAAATGGAATAAATGGGGGGGGGAAAGGGAAGCAGGATACTACCTTATAGTGATGTCTTGATTAAAGAGATAACATGTGGAAGTCCCCCAGCATTGTAATCAGACCAGAAGGAGCATTCTATTTTTAATGACTTTCTTCCTTCCCCTTCCTTTTCACTCCGGTCAATATGGCTAGTTTTAAAATTCTGATAACTTATATGGTAACTTACTGTCAAAGTTCTACAATTAGAATATAAAGAAATATAGTAAGACCCTTTCAATAATCTTTCATAATACTTTTTAATATATCTTTCATCTGAAAATTTGGCTAGTACTTTATGCCACAGTCCTGGAGAACATAGTAATGTTCTTCCATTTATTAATTACATCAAAAATATTATGAAATACACTTTATGTTCCAAATATTGATCTTAGCATGTTATTGTCACTATTATAATAAGAGGGAAATGCATCGAGGTTCTGAAATCCCTAAGTCTACTATTTCTATACCCATTTCTGCTACCCTTCCTCTGATAGTTATTCCTTTACATGTCAAAAACAATGCTAAAGAAGTAGTTAATAGAACTTCTCTAGAGGTAAATGAGGATATTTTGCATGAGAGAAATAAAATACATAAATGTTGCCATATGCAAGTTGAAATAAAATACATAAAATGATAACTGATAGCTAAATAGTGCTGCTTTATTCTCGGCAAAATATTATAATTATCCTTTTAGGTAAAAATAAAATAATGTTAGCTTTTCTTTATGTCTGTCTCTAATAAATTTGGTAGTCTCTTACAGGCATTCATTTCTGGTTATATCTGTGCTTTTAATCTTGTTTTGTAGTTAACTTTTACTGTGTGCTAATTATGAAGCAGGTATTGGGCTAATTTTTAAACATTGAATTATCACCTTAACCCTTAAGATTAGGTACCTTTACTTTTCCCACTACACAGATGAGAAAACTGATGTCCAGAATGGTCAAGTAACTGTTCTAAATCGCCCAGGTTGTGGTAGCTGAATTAGTACACAAATCTAGGTATGCCTGACTCCAAAAACCATGCTCTGGATTGCTTCTAATTACTTTCTCTTTGCTCTGATTCTCCACTTCCATAAATCCCTATTTTAATCAAGAAATAACAGCAGAATTATATTATTCAGAAAGTTGAAGCCACTGATCAGAAGAATTAAAAGCACAAACTTTGAGAAGTATCTCTAGGAAGTGGCCTAGGCTGGGAACCAGACACGAGGAGGGAAATAGTCATAGGAGTTGGTCTATTTTTAATTTAGTCCTTCAATACTCCTTTATTTTTTCCACTATGCGGGGTTTGGATATAATTTTAAAATAACTTTTAATTTCCTGTTTTACCACATAATTTTATATGTGATACTTCAAATCTTTTTTATATTCTGTCAAGATACAAATATACATACATATATACAAGCACATACGATCTCTATGTATACACTTTTTGAAAAATAAAATAATTATTTGGGGGAAAACTTCTCATTTTAACTGGCAACTCTCCCAACACACACACACATACACACACACACACACACCTCACACATCCACTCCACCATGGGAGAGAGTAAAGATCTCAGAAAGAAAGCACCTCAATCTGTTTTTGCACTCAGACCAAAAGCTGTGAGCCAAGGTGCTAAACTGCCTGCTGATCAAGCAGGGACCCGACAGAGTTCTCATCCTCATTTCCTGACATTCATCTAGCATGACACGGTGCATCCTTGGATGGCAACGCTTATTCCTGGAGAAAGATGATCTCTGCTGATGTATCCTTGATTTTTCAAATGTGAAAATTTTCACTACACAGGACATTATTCTTCCAGAACGAGAAATAAACTCTTCTCCACTTGAAAATTCCTCTGAGCTCCTGATCTTTCTGAGAGTGAAGATATCCATGGTAACATGGTCATAAACCAAGCATCGCAACACTTGGAGTGAGGGAAATAGCAGCATGATAGGTAGAAAGGCTTCATGAGGGTCAAAATATTGTCCCATTATTAATTTAGCTTTAGTTGCCCTAAGCCTCAGTTTTTCTCCTCTTTAAAATGAATGTCAGCCCTAACGGGTTTGGCTCAGCCTGAAGACTCAAGGGTTCCAGGTTCAAATCTGGTCAAGGACATGTATCTTGATTGCAGGCACATACTTGGTAGGGAGTGTGCAGGCAGCAGCTGAATGATATTTCTCTCTCATCAATGTTTCTAGCTCTCTATCCCTCTCCCTTCCTCTCTTTAAAAAATCAATAAAATGTATTTTAAAAAACAATAAAATTAAGGTCATAGTTGCATATAGAGTTAGTTAGGGGCTTAGCTATAATATAAATTCCTGACATATAGGGGCCATGGTAGATTTTGTTTTTGTATGAGTGGGCGGGGTGGAATATAGTTCTGTGTGCTGTAATGTATAAGTACTTTTGTCTCACAAAGCCTGAAGAAGCATAATTTAAACAACTTGTATCCACTGGGAAAAACATGCTGTGTCTTTTAATTAGGAGATGAATGCACCATCATTTCGCTTGGAGAAAGGAGCAGACCAGAAAATGCTTCTCCATTACTACTCTGATAGAAGCGGTCTGTGCCACATTGTACCAGGTATGGGGACAGGTTAACCATTCCCACAGCTATGAGGTCTCAGGGGCTTTCCCCACAAATTCTCCAGATGGCTCAGAGCCAGCTGTGGGCAGGAAGTTAAATTCCATCTCTTCCAGTGTCTGACTCTTTACCACCTTGACCATTACTCCCAAAGTTCTGAGTTTTTAAAATAAATTTTCAAAGTGCCAAAAAAGAAATAATTTTCACTTTTATTTAAACACTGAAAATTATGCTGGTTTTTACATAGTTGTGATAATTCTGCATATATTCTTTTGTATCAACATTGTTATAGTCAGCATTATAGGAAAACCATCCTCCCATGTTCATAGTTCATATAGTCTGCAAAACCACTATCTTCAGTGGCTGAATGATATTCAACATTGTAGTTAACCAGTCCCCTATTGTTGATATTTTAGTTGATACCACTGTTGCTTTTGTAATCAGTACTGTGATGAACATTTTTAGACATGCTTTTACCTGTTTTATATAACCCTGGTTTAGATTCCCAGAGGAACACTTTAAAAACATGATCCTCAATGCTTTTACAATGAATTTTGATTACATTATTTCCAGAGTTTATTTAATAAGTTAAATACTTCCCTGAAATAAACCAACACACAAAAGATGCTTAACTAGAAATTAGAGTGGCAGGGATATACCATATAGCCATGTATAGCTTAAGCCACATATAGCTTAACTCTGTAAAGTTATTTTATTTTTTAATTTTATTAATATTTCATATGCTACTTGTCTTGAGGCAGGACATGGACTTGGTGAACTCTGGAATATTCATCAGGAGTTGCATAACTTGATTATTTATTTTTATTTATTTATTTATTTTGCTGAAACAACTCCCTTCTGCCATCCTTCACTAATAGGTGTTCTTCTGCTCACTCCAGGTATCATTGAGGCTGTGGCCAAAGACTTCTTCAACATTGATGTGTCCATGGATATCCTGAACATGAATAAAGAAGTGGAGAGGACAGGGAAGAAGGAGCACGTTGTGTTTCTGATTGTGCAGAAGCCTCACAAACAGATGAGAAAGGCAAAGCCAAATAGGTTACAAGATGGTCAGGACATTCAGAGAGATCAAGAGGTACTGGGTTTGCTGTGTCTTAAAAAAGCATAGTCCCTCCTAGTGGGAGAGTCAACTGGACCTTCTACTCCTTCTACTAATGGATTAAGTAGGGTTTCTCATTCTTAGCTATTGATATTCTGGACTAAATAATTGTTGTGGTGGGTTCTCCTGTGCATTACAGGATATTTAGCATCACCTCTGGTCTCTACCAATTAGATGTTAGCAGCACTGTGCACCCCCCCTCCATCCCAATTGTGGCAATCAAAAATATCTTCAAACATTGTCAAATGTCCCCAGGTAGGGGTATGGAACAAAATCCCTCCTAGTTGACAACCATTTGTTTAAGGTAACCTAAATATATGTTGGGAAGCTTTCTGGGGTGTACCTTAGCCTAGAAAATTTTTCACCCATAAAAATACCAATATAAAGGTTTTGAAATTTGACCCTGAGGCTTATTTTGCAATCTATTCTGAAGTAAATTGACCTTTCAAGTCCTTGGTGCCCATTTATGCAGCTGGGACGAGTTAGGGGTCTGGAGTGATTGACTGCCTCAGTTGTGACTTACAGATGTTCTATTATCTGTTTAGGCACCACATATATTAGATACACAGCTCTCCATCCACATGGTTTATTCAAATATCCAGATAAGCCTGTGGCTCCTGGAGCACACAGTGTTCCTATTTTACAGCAATCCAAGCCCACCTCAAGTCTGTTCACTGCATAATCTTCGACCATGGGAAGAGATGACCATGTGTGATTTTCCTGCCTGCCGACTCTTATAAAAAGTTCTTGCTGCCTTTGAAAGAGAACCAGCCTGAGGGTTAATTATATAAAAATCTTGGGGCTTGCAAAGTCTTGGTAGGACGGACCTTGCAGCTCTTGCTGTTCCCATGGCCCCAATCACAGCAAATTTGGGTTTGTGTATCTCCAGTTCCATGACTGGTCATATAACCAGGGACACATGCTTCTCTCCCTGCAGGCCCTCAAGGCAGCTTTCCTAAGGATGAAAGAGAAATATTTGAGAATCTCTGCTTGCTCTGTGAAGAAATCTCACTGGGAAGTTGTGAGAAGTGTAGTCATGTTTGGAAAAGGTGAGTGGGCTACTCTCCCAACCTTGGCTCCCAAGAGTGATTGCACACAAAAGGGCAAAGTCCTCAATGATTGCCATGTCACTGATTCTGCAGAATTTGGATTTGGCTGGTATGGTTTCTAAATTCAAAATATCAGACTCTAACTTGCCTCCTTTTGCCCCGGTGATTTGTGCTGGGTGACATGAAGATACAGTCTCCCCTGTAACCAGGGAAAGCCATTGGAGAGAAGATTGGAATCAGTCCTACTACCCACTGTGCTGAAGAGCCGGAAGATGAATACTGACATAGTATCAAGAACAATGAATTGTCCATGGCTCCTTGGGCCTTCTGAACTGGCATGCATTTCTGACCTAGAAGTCTGTGGGTAATAAGCATGGTGTCCAGTAATGCAAAGGTCACTGGATCAGGAGGCAAGGGAGCAGATTTCTGGCTCTGCCCTTGGGGAGCTGTGTAACCTTGAACAAGGTCTTGCATCTTCCATCTGAAAAGTGAAGGCAGTAGTATCTCTGGGGGCTGGTCTCAGGATCAGCACTAATGCCTGAGTCAGACTAAGGGCTCTGACCTGCCAGGAGAAGGGAGCTTGTGTGTCCTCATCATATCCCCCTGGATCATGATGACATGCATCTGGGAGAAGGTCTGTGGGACTCAAAGAGCCGCATTTTAAGTCCCTCAAGCTATGGCAAGCTACTCAAACACACAATTGACATCCTTTGTCTAGGACATTTTCATATCAAAAAGGCTCCATTTAGAATCTCTACCCTCTGCCAAATAGGGCTGTTGGTTAAATTTTAATGTGCCACCCAAAACTGTCAGTCTCAAAAGCTCCATGGCAAATGTCCCTGACGCTGGGCCGGGCACACACACTCTGCTCTGTGAGCTCATTGTCTGGCTGTCACTGTTTCAATGCAGTCTCTGTTTTCATAGAGAGACATAATTGGCCTAGAAACTCTTCAACGACAGGCAGAAATTTAGAAATTTGGTGGGGGCAGGGACACTTTTCAACCTGGTAGCTAGTTTTTCGTTTGTTTTAATTTGGAAGAGGAATTGCCAAGGCCATCTGGAGATGCGGAGGGAGCGGTGAAGAAGAGTGGGGACTGCACTTTGCCTGAGAAGCATTTAGGATACTACCCTGAGCTCCACTCTGTGCCAGGTTGGTGGCTCGAGTTGTCTGTGAACAGGACTCCTTTTTTTTTTTTAACATCCAGGGCATCTCCTGAACACCTTTGTGCCGATTTATCCTGAGCAGCTCTGGATTGAAGTTAAGACATTCTGCAATGCTTTTCCTTTCCACGTCGTATTTGATGAATCAGTAAGGGGCCCTTTTTCTCTGTAGCTTGGATTGGGGATGCTCTGGGTAACAAGCATGTTCTATAGTCATTATGGCTTGTAGCGTCTTTCAGATTCTTGAAGAGTGCCCAGGGTTTGGGAGACCAGGACTTAGCTTCATAGGACCGTGACTTCCTTTTCATGTGGCAGCTTCCAGAGACCAGAAGGCAGAATCTTCTTGGTAAATATAGGAAGAAGCAGTGCCGAGAGGTCTGAAAGAGTAAGTGCACAAGGAGGTTTGCCACTAGGGAAAAAGGAAGCGACACTAAAATTCACAATCCCAGGAAATAAGACACACTGTCATTAGCAACACAGAGGAATTTTAAATGTGGTCACTTATCAACCTTATTCCACCATGGGTGTGCCAATCCTACTAAGCTTTACTTTCTGCATCTTGGCGGTGGGAAGAGGTCAGTGCCAACTTATGCCATGGCTCTGTGGGTGTTGTCAGAATGGCCATTAACAAGTAAAGTTTGTTCATTTTCAATTTCTTTGGATAAAATATATGTCAACTAAATTGATTATGAATTCATTAAAAGGCCAATTAGGCAAAATAAATTTGGCCCAAAAGATTAGTTAAAATACTATCAGCCATTGTGACTTTCTCTGTTATTTATTTCAATGCATAAATATGCTAAATCATCACTTATGAGTGAACTTCTGGTTACAGAGTATATGACATTTACTCATTTGAGGATCATCTAAGCTTGCAAAGAATTTATCGAATTGAGGAAATCAAACATCCCATAGAACTAACTAGAAAATTATAACACAATATACCTTGTTTTTTCCTAATGTCCGGGGGATATAATTATTGCTACTATTAATATTTTAAATTCTGATTTACTTTTAAAAATCCATTTATTTTTAAGTTTTGGGGATAGAATAACAGAAACGTTAATAATTCTAATTCATAAAGTTAGGTTGATTTCTGTAGTCTCCCAAAGCCCCCCTGGTTGTAAAGCTAAGTATGCTCCTTCCTTCTGTGTGTTCCCTGGACCCAGCTTGCATATCAGATCCAATGCAATATAATTTTCTGGATCCTTTATTAATTCTAAACAGAGGAAGAGAGAGAGAAGTCTCACAGCGCTAGGGAAGCATTATTAACCCAATGAGATGTTTCTTGTTAGTCATAGATATGCTTTTGGATACTTCGATACTATTGTTTTTCTCTTTCAGAGATTAGCTGCGGATTTGAGTTTTAAAATGACTTTTGTTACTCCCCTGGTGTCTATTCCATTATTAATCCCCCCACTGCCTCCCAGTGAGTCACATATCATGGCCAGAAAGATATTTCTAAGGGAATGTTAATGGTGCAGGTTGCTTTCTGTTCCTTAGTCTTATATCTGCCCTCTGTGCATAGCTGAGGGTCAAGCAAATGGGAGTGAATATTCAGAAGTATATTCCAGGACTTCAAACCCAGAAGATTGGATTAGATGAATATTTCTTCATCATTCATCCTCAAGTTACCTTCAATATTTCCAGCATCTGCAAATTTATCAACAGTCAATTTGTCCTGAAGGCACGGAGAGAAATGATGCCTGAAGCATGGAAATGTCAACCCACACTCAAACTCCGAGGTAACAACTCAACCCTCCCCCCTTGCTCTCTGCTGTTTAGGAGATTGGTTCCAATTTCCTCAAAAAAAGCTGGATAAAAGCGGTGTAAGGATTGCATTCAGAACAGTTATTTTTCTTACATTTCTATTTGGCTTGATCTGTAAGCAATATATTTTATTTCCTCAAGGAATTCTGGTTTAGACACAAATGGACTCTAATTATATATCATCCTACTATGCAAAAGATAGACATTAAATTAGTACCAATAGTACCATTGCATTCATGTTTTATAAAATATTAAAATATATTTTATTTTATGTAAAATAAAATTGTGGCCTCTGTTACCAAAATTTTAGAGTGTACATGGTACAGTTGGTACTATTTAACATCTATACTTTGTATAATAACCTGATCTTTGGCCTATAGTTAATAGGGCACATATTTTGCTTTCATTTTAGTTTCTTGTGATAAATTTGAAATAACCTAACTACAACAAATCAGACATTTAAAAAGCTACTACAAATATAAAAGAAAGTATCAAATTCAATTAAAACTATAGTAAATAAAGACACAAAAAAACAAAAGAGTTCTAAAATATAGCAACAATGACATAAAATATGGGGGGGAGTAAAATGTATCAACTTAAATAATTTGCTATAGGTAAAGTATGGTACACATAAACCTCATTGGAAGCCACAAACCAACAACTTATAAAAGATATACAAGAATAAAAAAAGGATATGAACAAAAAGGTTCTATTGAAAACAAAAAGAACATAAAGGAAGAGATCAAGAGGGGGGGGGGAATGGGACAGAGAAGAGCTATAAAAACAATCAAGACAATTAACAAAACTGCAATAAGTACATGTTTGTCAATAATTACTTTAAATGTAAAGGGATTAAGTGCTCCAATAAAATCGCATAGTTAAGGTGGTTGAATGGGTTAAGAAATATGACCCATTATGTATTGCCTACAAGAGACTCACTTCAAATCAAAAGACACATACAGACTGAGAGTGAACAAATAGAAAAATATATTCCATGCAAATAGAAACAAAAAGAAGGCTGGAGTAGCAATACTTACATGAGACAAAATAGACTTTAAAACAAAAGTGGAATTGCTAGGTCTTATGATAATTCTGTTTCTAATTTATTGAGGAATTGCCATATTGTTTTCCAAAGCTGCTGTATATTTTAAATTATCTTAAGGAGTGCACAAGAATCCCAATTACTCCAAACCCTCATTACCACTTGTTATCTTCTGCTTTTTTTGTTTTCTGTTTGTTTTCTATAATTGTTATTCTAATGTATTTTTAACTGGTATCTTATTATGGTTTTAGTTTTCATTTTTCTAATGATTGAGCATGTTTTAAAATATTTTTAAATTGATTTCACAGAGGAAGGGAGAAGAAGAGTGAGATAGAAACATCAGTGATAAGAGAGAATCATTGATCAGCTGCCTCCTGCACACTCCATACTGGGGTTGAGTCCACAACCTAGGCATGTGCCTTGACCAGGAATTGAACTGTGACCTCCTGCCCACCCAGGCTAATTGGGAATTTTTAATGTGTATATTGGCCATTTGTATGTATTTTTTAGAGAAATTTCTATTCAAATCCTTTGCTTTTTTAAAAAATTACTTTGTTCTTCTGTTGTTGAGTTGTAGTAGTTCACTAATATCACTGGATATTAACCCCTTATCAGAAATGTGATTTGCAAATATTCTCTTCTTTGGGGTGAGGGACATTTTACTCTTGATTGAGTCCTTTGATGCTCAGAAGTTTTACATTTTGATGAAATCCAACTTATCTAATTTTTTCTTTTATTGACTGTGCTTTTGGTGTCACATAGAAGAAATCATTGCCAAATTCAATGTCATTCAGGTCTTCTGTGCTTTCTTCTAAAAGCTGTATAGTTTTACCTCTTACAGTTAGGTCTTTGATCTATTCTGAGTTAATTTTTATATATGGTATTAGAGGAGACACATTTTGAGCTGTCTTTTTTATTAGACTTGTAATTAGGTGTTTTAGGTATAAACAGTACAGATATCTGGGAGGAAAATGATGTGCTCTGGGAATTCCAAGTGAGTAGTAAAGTAGAGTGATGGGAGAGGAGGCTGCAAGATAAGGACCTGATCTATATTGTGCAGTTTGGAACATTTTTAAGTATCTGCCATGTCCAGATTTGAGGTTTAGGATGATCACTCTCGAGGTGTCTAAAGAATGGACCAGAGCAATGGTCAACAAACCGTGGCTCATGACCCACATGCTCCTCTTTGGCCTTTTGAGTGTGGCTCTTGCAAAAAATACCACAGCCTGTGCGAGTCTATTTTGAAGAAGTGGCATTAGAAGAAGTTTAAGTTTTAAAAATTTGGTTCTCAAAAGGAATTTCAATCGTTGTGCTGTTGATATTTGGCTCTGTTGACCAATGAGTTTGCCGATCACTGGACGAGAGAGTAGAGAAATGGAGCCCTGGAGGCCAGGTGGAGGCCTCCCTTGGGGAGCAGGTAAGGAGCTTTAAAGCCCTGAGTGCACTGAGGCAGTGGCACTGGGTGGTGATTAGGGAACAGAGGCACAACATAATTAAGGCAGAAATTGGTGACTGAATGTAGGAGTTGAAAACAAGTACTTAGGCTAATTATTAAATTTCTTGATTGGGTAACTGTGTGATGAAGGTGATTAACTGAGAAAAGATAAGATGTAAACTCCTTGAGAGCAGAAATTTTCATCATTTTAAGTCACTGTTACATCCTCAATGTCTAAGACTTCATGCCTGGCTCATAGCAGGTACTAAGTGCATATGTTATGAAAGAATTAATAAAGAAAGACAAGATTGCTATGGGCAATTGCAGAGAGGATAAAAGGTGAGTTCAGTTTTATCTATGTACATAAAAACTTAATAGGTATTTTAAAAATCACTGTTAATGGGTGTGTAAATTGTCACAATATATTTAGAGGACAATTTAGCAATATGTACCAAAGCCTTAAAATGAACACATTCTTTGTTCATTTTAAGAATTTCATGTATAAAAACATATCCTTTAACATAATAGCCATAATTATACACAATGAGTTACTTTAAGCTTGCTCATTGAATATTGTTTAGATTAATAAACAAAATGGAATATAATCAATTCTAGCTTATTGCTTAAATATAATACAAATGTAGCCAGCAAAAATGATGTATATCTACATTTAATAATATGGAAGAATATCTATTATATATTTTGAGTGAAAAATGCAGATTACAAAAAGAAGATGCCAGATAACTCTTTTTTTGGAGGGGAGGGGCTATAAAAATATACTACATAGAGTACTATGCAGCTATAAGAAAGGAGTTCTTACCCTTTAAGACAACATGGAGGGTATTATGCTAAGCAAAATAAGCCAGTCAGAGAAAGAGAATTATCACATGACTTCACTCATATGTGAAATCTAATGAACAAGATAAACTGGTGAACAAAATAAATGCAGAGACATAGAGGCATGGAGCAGACTGATGAATCTCAGAGGAAAGTGGGTAGTGGGGGAGGTGAGGATAGATTAACCAAAGAACTTATATGCACATTTGCATATCCCATGGACACAGATAATAGTGTGGTGAAGGCCTGGGCAGGAGGTTGGAGGGGGGTGGACAGGTGAGAAGTAGAGAGGGTCAATGGGAGAAAAAAAAGGGGACATCTATAGTACCTCCAACAATAAAGAATCAAAATTTAAAGAATAATAGCCCTAGCTTGTTTTGCTCAGTGGTTACAGCTTTGGTCCTTGGACTGAAAGGTCAAGGGCATGTACTTGGGTTGCAGGCTCGATCCATGGCCCTGGTTGGGGTACTTGTGGGAGGCAATCAATCGATGTATTTCTCTCATATTGATGTTTCTCTCTGTGTCTCTCTCCCTCCCTTCCACTCTCTAAAAATCAATGAGAAAAAAGATCCTGGGGTGATAACAAATAAATAAAATAATAATAAAAAAGTAAAAATAAATACATAATAAAAGAAATAAAAGCAGACATATACTGCAAAATATTAACAGTAATTATGTGGTGAAATTATGAGCAATTTTTTTTCTTCCACATTTTCCTTTTTTGCAGTGGATGCATATTACTTTTATACTAAAATAATAAGCATGTATATTTTTTAAGAAATGTATATCTTGAGTCTAGGAAGCAAGGTTTCCTCTGAAAATACAGAGTCATTGTCAGCATGGTATAGGATGAAGTATAGAATGCTAAAAGAGAAGACTACCAAGACAGAACCCTGACCCTAACCAGTTTGGCTCAGTCAGTCTGCAGGCTGAAACTATCAACTGAGATTTGATTCCAGTCAAGAGCATGTACATTGGTTGTGGTCCGATCCCCAGTGGGGGGTGTGCAGGATGCAGCTAACTGATGTTTCTAACTCCCTATTCCTCTCCCTTCCTCTCTGTAAAAAAATATAATAATCAATAAAATATATCAAAAAAGACAGAACCCTGAGGAACACCAACATTTAACAAATAAACAACAACAAACCTAAAGGAGTAATTGAAAGAAGTAAGGAAATCTCATGGAGAAAGCAGTGTCAGGGAGGATGGCCTACTTCATGCCAGCAAGCAGCATATTGGCTGAGGAAGGGAAAGACTGGCAGCCTTGTGTAGGAGCAGGTATTTGGAGGCCATGTAGTGAGGGAAGATGGAGGCAGGCAGTATAGATAACTCACAAAATTTGGCTAAAATGGAAGGAGTGAGACTGGGCCCTGGCTAGAAAGGCTCACTATGTGGTGATGGTCTGGGAGCCAGGTCCTTTCCTATTGGTGACTGGCTTTCTTATCACATTTCTCTCTATGATGGCAAGGCCAGATGATCTGGATGGAGTCTATGCGGTGCATGATATACCTGTGCTCCCCGAAGCTCCGCAGCTTGCAGGAGCTGGAGGAGCACCAGATGCATCTTTCTGACCTCGCCCCCCACGACACCACCAGGGATCTCATCCTGCTGAACCAGCAGCGGCTGGCTGAGATGGAGCTGTCCACCCAGTTGGAGAGGAAGAAGGAAGAGCTGCGTGTCCTCTCTAAACACTTGGCCATAGAAAAGAAGAAAACAGAGACCTTGCTTTATGCCATGCTACCTGAACATGTAGCCAACCAGCTGAAGGAAGGCAAAAAGGTGGCTGCAGGTAAAGCCCTTCTTTCCTGTCATAAGACCTCTGAGCGTGAGGCAGTCTGCCTTAGTGGTTAAGGGCATAGGATCTGAAACCAGGCAGATCTGGATTTGAATTCTGGCTCCATTGCTTTCGAGCAATGTGATTTGGGGTTACATATCTTCAGTTTTCTTCTGTCTACTTTGAGAATGATAAAAATAATAGAGAAATTAAATAGGGATTAAATAAAAATGCCTGTCAGCTACACCAACATATACAATGTTCCCCAGAAATATAAAGCTACATTCTAAGACTGGCCTTTGCCTGGTGGCCATGAATAGAGTTCTTCATTATGACTAGAAATTAGACACCTAAGCATTAAATCAAGGGGTGCCTCTAGGGGCCCTTCTGGGAGAGCAAGCTATTTCTGGAAGGAAGGATCTTATGTTTACTCTGAACTTTCCATTTGTAGTGGGCATGTGTTCATTCACTAACATGCAAGGTAAATTTACTTAGTGCCAGGGTGCTATTCCAGGTCCTAGGAACACAAAATAGTTTGCACTTTTGTGGGTTTGAGAGATATACACAGAATAAATTAGTGGGGGAGGTCATGGGCATGGCAAAGGAAAGGAAATGAACATTCATTTAGGAGCAAGAATTGTGCCAGAACCTGTTAGACATTTTATGTTTGCTATTTCATTTAGTTTTCTAGGAGGGAGGTGTTATTTATCCATACTGTACAGCTGAGCTAATTTACATTCACCCCAGCTTATGAATAAACCAATAAATTTATCTAATTCAAAAATTCATGCTCTTTCTACCACATAAGGTGTTGTGGAAACACAGATTACAGGGAAATTAAGAATAAATAGGTGGTGTTGTGCAGGCTTATATAAAGTGTGTGGCACTTGAGTTGGGCCATGAGGCTGAATATCAGCAAAAATGAGGGGGCATTTGGGAGAGTAAGAAGGTAAGAGGAAAGGTAAGGTCATGTAAAAATAAAATACTGCAGATATTGTCCTTCAAACACAGAGGTACATAGCAAAGTGGTGCCTTATGAGGCTGGCAAATAGGATGAGGCTTAGGAGATAGAATGATGAATCTGGATTACCATCGGAAAGAAAAATGTTTTATATTTTAGATGTAGGAATTCAATAAAGTATTTTTTCTTATAATGGAAGTGATGTGATTAGCTTTATAAATACTGATATAATTTTGGTTACAGTGCAGAGAACATACGTGAGGGAGGCACCCTGAGAGCACTTCCCATCAAAGTGCAGTTCAGTGATGAGAAAGGCTTGAATTAAGACAGCATGAGTAGTAATCAGCAGGATTTCATAACTGATAAGATGGGGAAGGTAAGAGATAGGAGTCAGTGATGAGTGTAAGAGTTATAGCGGGGAAAGATGTGATACTTTATCGTAAGACAGAACAGAGAGAATACATTTGAGGGCAGCAAAGCCCGGCCAGTTTTAGAGCTGTTGAATGTGAAATGCCCTTGGGAGGCTCTCTATAACATGCCCTGCAGGCAATCAGGAATTGTAGGGAGAGCTCAAGGAAGTTCTGGGACAAAGATCTGGGAGTTATCCCAAGGGGTGGTAATTCATCATAGACCCTATGAATGATGGAGAAGGTTGCCCAGAGGGCATGAGGTGAAAAGAGAACACAATGTCCCCTGAACTTTAGAGGACACCTCTCATGTATAAAAAAGAGGGGGGAAACCAGTGAAATATATTTAAAAAGGAGATGATAAAAGTAGAAAGAATATAGAGAGAATGGTAGGCCAGAATCCACAGGGAATAGCAAGTTAGATGAATGGAGACTGTTACCATAGGAACAAATAATACAGAAGGCACCCAGCTCTGGTCAAAGAGATATCCATATAGTCATTCAACACGTACTTATTGAGCATCTACTATGTGCCACACCCTGCTCTAGGTGCCGGGATTACAGCAGAGTTCAAAACAGTCTCTCATCTCATAAAGCTTATGTTTCAATGCAGGAGATAGGCAACACTCTAATAAATAATCTATAAAATATCATGCTGTATAAGTCTTATGGAATGGAGGGCAGCATTCAGACTAAGAGGACACAGCTCTAGGAACTGTTATTTTTTGATTGGGTGGTTGGGAAAGTTCTCACTGAGGTGGTTCCATTTGAAATGGTAAGACAGAGCCCCATATTTGAGAAAAGGATGTATCAGGTAGAGGAAACAGCAGGTGCAAGGGCCCTAGCAGGAGGCACCTGCTAAGCTGGAAAAATCCTAAGAAGGACAGTTGGGCTGGAGTGAGCTGGAGAGAGGGATGGAGACATGAAGTCTGAGAGGTGGTGGGGAAGAGCAAGTCCCCTTTTCAGACACGGCAATGATTTTGTGTTTTAATTTGAGTGTGTGGAAGTCATGGAAAATTTGAGGCAAAGGAATCAGGTATCTGACTTAAACAGATCATTTGGTTGCTATATGTAATTAGCAAGCATGGTGAAAGAGCCAAAACAGCCAGATGAGTTAAGGACATGAGAATATGGGAGCTTCACCATTGTACTTCATGGTGACCAGTCTCTAGCACCCTGACTCTGGCCTCCTGTAATTCAGGCTTTGTCTTGGACCTGGAGCTTCTCTTAAGTCAGGGCCCACCCAATCCATTTCTGACATCCTACAGAACTTGGCACATCTTATTGAGTATCTGTTTACCCTTTTGTCTCCCACTCTTGACTGGGAGCTTCTTAAAAGCAGGGTCTGTGTCTGCGTCATGTTATATGATTTTTCCAGCAGTATGACTAGCTCATAGCAGGCACTCAATATAACGTCAACTGGGTGAATGGTGAATTGTCAGTGGCATCTGGCTCCTTTTCCCAAGGTGTAGTCAGATTTGGTCCACAAGGAGCACTTGAATTTAGAATTCATGAAATTATAATTCTATATCTTTGACTATTACTAATACCTGGTTTCTGTCGCAGGAGAATTTAAAACCTGCACAATCCTCTTTAGCGATGTGGTGACATTTACGAACATCTGTGCTGCCTGTGAACCTATCCAAATCGTGAAAATGCTGAATTCAATGTACTCTAAGTTTGACAGGTTAACCAGTGTCCACGATGTCTACAAAGTAAGTATTTGTGTCCTGTGCAGCATGCGTCCGTGTTCTCAGCAGGCAGGTCCATGGTTGCAGGCCTTTCTCTTTAGTGGTCTGGTGTTTGATGTGGATGAGAGCAGGGTAAGGAAGAAGAGCTCAAAGGGAATTGAAAGTATTTTATAAATTTTAGTTTCTTAGGAATCCATCATAATACTCAATTCTAAGATTCTTTCGGGTTGGGCACATTGTTTCCCAGAGAGGAGTTCTCCTACTCCTTAAATTCAGCATCAAATCCAAACCCAAATAATGCCTATTGAATATCCAGTATTTTACACCAACACCTACCCCAACACCTTCATCTTCCCTGGGATTTGTTTCCATCAGAAACAAAGAGGTCTTTTGGCTTTCTCTGGATTGTTTTCTGAGTCATTTTTCTTCCCACCTCCTTCTTCACACTCTTCATACCCCTAGCAAATAATTACTACCTTTGATATGGTCCTTTTGCCAATATGTCAAAAGGGACAAAAATATCTAGTGATATGTTTGGTGCATCCAGGAAAACCTCTGAATATCCTCTTTTCCATTACAGGTGGAAACAATAGGAGATGCTTATATGGTGGTAGGGGGTGTTCCAGTACCTATTGGAAGCCATGCCCAAAGAGTGGCTAATTTTGCTTTGGGGATGAGAATTTCTGCAAAAGAAGTGATGAATCCTGTTACTGGAGAGTCTATTCAGGTAGAGAGCAACTGGGTGATTGCTTAATACCAACTGTCTCACCCACAAAAGTAGAATTCTTCTTATTTGTCTGCTTAGGTGCTTCCTGGGGATGTTACAGTAATTCAAATGAATGATTTCTCCCAGTTCTTCTCTTCTCTTGCATATGTTACTAAGTAATAGAGATATTAGTCAGGATATTATTGTTCCAACTTCTCTCAAATTTCAGAAAAGGCTTTGGAACTCAGGATTTTCACATGATTCACTGCAAGTTTCTCTGTCCATGTGTAGGGGAGTACTAAGCACGCTTCCTCATTTACTTTGTAGGCTTCCATCCATGTTGGAAGCCAACTCATTTATAATTCCACTTTTTAGTTCACACATTTCAACAAGTGGTCAGGATAACTAACTAGCCAACTTTTCCTGCTTAGAAAAAATGTGAATCCAACTTGCTATTTGACAGGTTCAGAACTCGGGCTGAGCTGTGAAACTGTCTCCAACCAGCAGGCCAGACACCATGGTGCCATAAGATATGCAGAACAGCTTCCCCTCCCCCACATGGCCATTAGTGAGGCATTGCTCTCCTTTCTCGAAGGAAGCTGCTTGTGCAGCTAGTTCACTCTATAAAAGTTGGGCAATTTAGGAAATGAAAAGTAAGTGTCCCCTTCTGTTTGCTCAGCAGATCCTAATTGGCCTGAGATGGCTTAGAACAGTGTTTTTGCCTTTTAAAATTTAATCACTTCCATGCTCTAATCAGTCAAATCTTCAATTAGCCAACTAAAAATAAATAAACCCAATTATAGAATGGAATGAACCCTTATGCAGGAGACTCTGAAGATATGTTCCACTCCCTCTCACATCACTAATTTCAAAGCTGAGAAATGCTGCAGATACTAGTCATTGATCCATTGTAGTCTTCTGAGTAAAAATTGGTTTTAGGTAATTGCAAGAACATTATGTCCACAATACTTGGCCTGTTATATGCACACAGATGCACATGTTAAATAAAACTCCCAATATAAGAAATAATAAATGAAGATGGGAGGTAATGAGGGAGTAGAGGTAAGAGATATGTTTAAAGGACTAATGGAAGCTATCAAATAAAAAATAATGAATTGAAAATACATTGTTGTGTAAATAGTGTGTGTGTGTGTGTGTGTGTGTGTGTGTGTGTGAAAGAAGCATAGCAACAGAGGTATAAGTCATGCTACAACTGTAAAAATGAAATTAAACAGTAAGTTACTGGAAACTCTCATGGTAGATATACCAAGGTGGTGATGGGGGGACAGAAAAAGGTATCATTTCTAAGATAAGAATAGGGACATAATTAGGAGCATCTTTAAATATCCATCAGAACAGCATGTCATGTGGGTTTATTTAAGGCAGTAGGAAAAGGACTAGAAATATTTTCTCTCTTAATATAATTGTGCTGCATTTCTTTTCTTTATTTTTTACAAGATAATGAAACGAAGACAGTTTTATTCAAATTCTTAAAAACTTATACCCAATGTGGTATTTCTGAAATGTATGTCATCCTTTATGTAGTGATTTTATTATTTTATCTTTCCTTTATGGCTGTTATTGTTTGTGGGTTGGGTTTTTGTTTTGTTTTTTTAAGCCATGAACTTTTTTTTAAAATATATTTTTATTGATTTCAGAGAGGAAAAGAGAGGGAGAGAGAGATAGAAACATCCATGATGAGAGAGAATCATTGATTGGCTGCTGCTTGCACACGCCCTAATGGGATTGAGCCCGCAACTGGAATCAAACCTGGGACGCTTCAGTCCACAGGCCAATGCTCTATCCGCTGAGCCAAACCAGCTAGGGCTGTAGGGTGGTTTTTATTTTTATTTTTTGGCTTTTCTTTGTAGTCCTTTAGTAGAAGCCAGAGTCTTAAGATGACCAGTTAGCATCCTCTGGCATACTATTCGGGCTAAGTTTCTTCTCAATATTCATGCCAACATCTGGCTTCTCAATGAAAGGCTTTTTGTCTTTTTAATCACTTGCTGATAGGGTGAGACTGCATTGTTAACCTTAACTACATGAATAATTTAGAATCAATCTTGGCATCTAGTTTTGCATTTCTAATCAAATTTACAATCCACCTTTAGCTTCTTTTGTTGTCATATTCAGTTTATTTCATCCTTCAGTACTCGCCCTAACCGGTTTGGCTTAATGGAAGAGCGTCGGCCTGTGGACTGAAGGGTCCCAAGGTTTGATTCCAGTCAGGGGCATATACCTTGGTTGTGGGCTCATCCCCAGTAGGAAGTGTGTATGAGGCAGCTGAATCAATGTTTCTCTCTCATTGATGTTTCTGACTCTCTATCCCTCTCCCTCTCCACTCCAGCCTGTTAAAAAATCAATAAAATATATATTTTTTAAAAATGAGTACTTTTTGAGGTCTATTATTTAATTCAGATAACCTTTAATATACATTTACAGAGGTTGTACAATACATGAGACAGTATTACTAGTTGCTTTGAAGGATTCAGAGAAATATATGACAGGCTTCTTTTTTTGTTGTTTGGTCTTTTATTTAATTTATTAATTTTTAATACATATCTCCCCATTACCCCGCCTCCATCCCAGGCATAACCTAACCTCCCAATGTCTATGTTTATTGGTTATGCTTATATGCATGCATACAAGTCCTTTGATTGATCTCTTATTGACCTCACCTAACTTTAATCTTCCTGTTATAATTTCACAGTCTGTTTGAAGCTTTACTGTCTCTGTATCTATCCTTTTGTTCATCAGTTTATACTGTTCTTTATTATCCACAAATGAGTGAGATCATGTGATGCTTCTCCTTCATTGACTGGCTTATTTCACTAGCATAAGGCTCTCCAGTTCCAACCAGGATGTTGCAAATGGTAGGAATTCCTTCTTTTTAATGGCAGCATAGAATTCCATTGTGTAGATGTACCACGGTTTTCTGATCCACTCATCTGCTGACGGGCACCTAGGCTGTTTCCAAATTGTAGCTATTGTAAATTGTGCTCCTATGAACATAGGGTGCATAAATCCTTTCTGATTGGTGTTTGTGATTTCTTAGGATAAATTCCTAAGAGTGGAATTACAGGGTCAAATGGGAGATCCATTTTTAGTTTTTTGAGGAAACTCCATACTGTTCTCCACAGTGGCTGTACCAGTATGGATTCCCACCAATAGTGCACAAGGGTTCCTTTTCCTCCGCATCCTTGCCAACACTTGTCCTTTGTTGATTTGTTGATGATTGCCATTCTGACAGGTGTAAGATGGTATCGCATTGTCGTTTTGATTTGCATCTCTCAGATGATTAATGACTTTGAACATGTTTTCATGTGTCTCTTCACCTTCCTTCTGTTGTCTTT
>PVJN01003543.1:0-99200 GCA_004026805.1 Lasiurus borealis | reverse complement strand
TGATCAAAACAGGGTGGTATTAGTGGAAGTATAGAAACGTGAGATCAATAGAACAGAATAGAGATGCCAGAATTAGACCCATTTTAGCACAGCTACCTGATTTTTGACAAAGGAGCAAAGGCAATTCAATAGAGAAAAGACTGTTTTTGTTCTACAAGTGATGTTTGTACAATTGGAAATTTCACAGGCAAAAAAAAAAAAGCATTGACCTAAACCTCTTACAGTATAAAAATTACTCACAATGAGTCATGGGTCTAAATGTAAAACATAAAACTATAAAACTTTTAGAAGATAAAAGATGATTTTCATGACATAGGGTTACTGAAATTTTTTTTAATCCTCACCCGAATGAAGATATTTTTTCCCATTAATTTTTAGAGAGGGTGGAAGGGAGGAGGAAGGAGGAGAAAGAGAAACATTGATATTAGACACACACATTGATTGGCTGCCTCCCACTCATTCCCTGACGAGGGCCAGGGCTTGAACCTACAACCCAGGCATGCGTCCTTGACCAGGAATCAAACCACAGACCCTCCAGTGTGCAGGCCAACACTCTAACCACTGTGCCACGCCCAGTCAGGGAGAGTCAAAGAATGCCTAAACATGATAATCCACAAAATAAAACTAATTAAACTTATCAAAATTAAAAACTTGTTCTGTGAAAGAGACTGCTACAGACTGGGAGAGAAAAAAAAATGACAAGCTAAAAGCGGGGAGAAAATATTAACAAAGCACACATCCAACATAGAATTTAATATCCTTAAATATATCAAAAGCTCTCAAAGTTCGATTGTAAGAAAACTAACAACCCACTTAAAATATCAAAAGATTTGAACAGGCACTTCACCAAAGTGTATGTTCAGATGGCAAATAAGCACAAGTGGTTGCATTATGCTGTGTGCAGCCATCTTCTAACCATGAAGAAGTATCCTGAATACAAAGCTAACACACACACACACACACACAGGCAGAACTGAGATCATCAGAATCAAAGCTCTGATTAAATTGTGCTCGAAATCCACAGACTTCTAGACTTTTCAATTACAGGAGCCAATGTCCCATGCCTGCTTTGCATTTTCTGTGATTTGCTCCCTAAAATATTTGGATGTCTAGCACACTTATTATCAAAATCAACATCCTTCAACACAACGCCTCTCACCTCCAGGAAATTTTTCATGGCCGCTCCATGATCTTTCTCCTTTTTGCCTTGGAATTCTCCAGTCCCAAGAGTCTCAGTCATTCACCTTATCACGTCTCCACTCTCCTTGCCCTCTTCCTTCCTCGCTCCCGCGTTTCTCTCTCTCACACACACCACATACCCTAGTGACACTTTCGTGTTGTTTCACCTCATTTTCCACTTTTTCCTGCTACAGCACTGACCCTTGTACAATGCAACATTCACTGTTTGTTACATGGAATTGGGACTGTTTCCCCATAGACTTTTAGCTTCTGAGGGCCTTTGACTCGCCCCTTCTCTGCTTCGTTGTTCCATGTCTTGAGCCATAAAGATGAGGACAAAAGGGAGACTGCAGGGCATCCATTCGAGCTTGTTTATTAATGCGCGTGCGTCCCCCGGGGTTACCTGCCTTCATGTCTTCGCTGGAGAGGGAGCTGTCCAGGTTCCCTCTACCTGGGTCATCTCTCTGTTCTCGCACATTCCAGATCTCACCCTGCCAAACTCAAGGCCTGCTCTGGAAGGGGGTAGGGCTGTGATTGACTGGGAAGGGACCCAGGGAGACTTTCTGGGTGGATGAGAATGTTCTGTATCTTTGATAGAGGTGTGGGTTAGCATATGCGTGAAATTATACTCTTCAGATAGGTGCCTTTCATCGTATGGATATTTTAGTTAAAATAGTCAAAACAGCTGAACCGGTTTGGCTCAGTGGATAGAGCATCGGTCTGCGGACTGAAAAGTCCCAGGTTTGATTCCGGTCAAGGGCATGTACCTTGGTTGCGGGCACATCCCCAGTAGGGGGCGTGAGAGAGGCAGCTGATCTATGTCTCTCTCTCTCATCGATGTTTCTAACTCTCTATCCCTCTCCCTTCCTCTCTATAAAAAAATCAATAAATTTTTTAAAAATAGTCAAAACATATACTGTAGTTAAAGGCATGCACACAGAAGTGTTTTAAGGGGGCTGTGTACAGACATTTAATTTTGAAATGTATAAAACTAGGATGGATGGACAGAGGAATAGAGGGATGACTAGACACATGTGACAGAGCAAGAATAGTAAAAAGCTAATTGTAGAATCTAGATGGTGGATACAGGAGTATTCACAGTGTAATTACTTTGGCTTTCTGAATGTGTGGAACTATCCATAGTAAAATGTCATGAAAAAGGGGTGGATGGGTTAGTGTCTCTGGTACCCTCACAGCCACTGCCCTGGATCAGACCTCTTTGCTTCTTACTGGAATCTTGCAACTCCCTTCTGTCTCTCTCCATCCTCGGGATGACCAGAAAAATCATCCTGAAAGGTAAATCGAACCTCCAGGATTGGGTCCCTACCGACCTCTTAATCTTCATCCTCCCAACATTTGTTGTCTTACTGTAGCCTGCACACCTGCCCGACTCAAGGGCTAATAATCCCACTCGCACCCAAGGCTGCCTCAGCTTTCTGCTTTTCTTCTGCTGTCCCTTTTGGTTGGAATGCTTTATTCCAACTCAGCCTCTGCCTTCCCTTTCCCGGTGCCTGCCCTTTAGTATTCAACCCGGGTGTTGCTTCTGCCTAGACATCTTTTTTTTTAAAATTAAATCTTTATTATTCAGATTATTACATTTGTTTCTCTTTTTTCCCCTCCATAGCACCCCTCCACCCAGCTCCCATCCCTCCCTCTGCCCTTAGCTCCCTCCCATTGATCTCATCCATAGGTGTATGATTTTGTCCAGTCTCTCCCTGTACACTCCTCACCCTTTCCCCCTGAGAATTATCCGTCCACTCCCTTTCTGTGCTCCTGATTCTATTATATTCACCAGTTTATTCTGTTGATCAAATTTTTAATTCACTTAATTTTTAGATTCACTTGTTGATAGATATGTATTTGTTGTTCGTAATTTTTTGGCTTTTACCTTTTTCTTCTTCCTCTTCTAAAAGAGTACCTTTCAGCATTTCATATAACACTGGTTTGGAGTTGATGAGCTCCTTTAGCTTTTTCTTATCTGTGAAGTTCTTTATGTGCCTAGACATCTTTTCTGCTCCTCAAACTGGGTCCTGGCACCTTCCTTCATGCTTCCCGTATTTATTTGTAATCTAATACAGCAGGTCCTCAAATAATGTTTCTTTCCAAGCCATTTCATTGATGAGATGTTATGGCAACTTAACTTTTTTTTAAAATATATTTTATTGATTTTTCACAGAGAGGAAGGGAAAGGGATAGAAAGCCAGAAACATCGATGAGAGAGAGAGACATCAATCAGCCGCCTCCTGTACGCCCCCTACTGGGGATGTGCCTCCAACCAAGGTACATGCTCTTGACTGCAATTGAACCCTGGACCCTTCAGTCCCTAGGCCGACGCTCTATCCACTGAGCCAAACCGGTTTTGGCAGAACTTAACTTTTGTTGTGTGTGTGTGTGTGTGTTTACTTTTATCCTATTTTTTCATATGTTTGTTGATTTCGGAGAGGAAGGGAGATGGAGGGATAGAAAGAAAACATCAATGATGAGACTCATTGTCTGCCCCCTGCAGATCCCCTACCGGGAATCAAACCTGCAACCTGGTCATGTGCCCTGGCCCGGAATTGGGAATCAAACCATGACCTCCTGATTCAGAGGTCGACACTCAACCACTTAGCCTGATGGTAAAATGGATTTCTGTATGTGTCATTTTGCTTAAAGTTGCAGAATGTTATCAATAATGTTGTCCGGATTTACCAGATTTATCTCAGCATGCTATACTTGCGTTTCCATGTCTGTGTATAATGGTACCTCAAGATACGAGTGCCCTAACATACGAGATTTTTGAGATACGAGCCGTCAAGCGAGCGATTTTTGCTTTGAAATACGAGCAACATTTGAGATAGGAGTAAACGACCCACCAGTTTCCCGAGACTCGAGTGTCTCATAGTTTCCCACGCCTCAAGGTTACGGAACAAATTACACTCGTATGTCGAGGTACCACTGTACTAAACTACATGCTCATTGAGAATCAAGCCTTCTGAGAGCATACACAGGGCCTGATAAACCGCTCTGGAACTGAACCAGTGATATTGAACCGCTATAGATGATGCTCTGGCATCTTCCAGCAACTCTGCGTCACAGATTTGGTTGTATCTCCTCTCTACAAAAGTGTCCGGCTCACCACCCCGACTGACTCAGCCACGGGTGTCCTCCACTTTCCTCATGAAGCCAGCTCCATTCCCTGCTTGAAATATTCCCTCCCTTCCTTGACAGCGTACTTTCTCTGTAGTCTTTCTGAGATTGTAGGCCTGGTTGGTCAATATTAACTGAGAACATTTTCAATGGATTCACTGATCACCTGGCTGCCAGACACTGAATGAAGTTCTCTAAAGACAGTAGCTAATCCCCGCAACAAGGCTATGGGGAAGGGATTCTATGGTCACTCCACAGGTGACAACACTGAATCAGGAAAATATGAGGTAGCCAGCTCAAGATCACACAGGTGTCCGAGCTGAACTGGAATCACTGGTGTACTCACCTCCCGGGCATAATCCTCTTTCCCCCTCAGCCCGCTGACTCCAGGTTGGGCAAGGCCCCGAGGACCCTTGAAAGCCAGCAAATATCATAAATCAGAGGAACGCTACGGATGTTCTTAAGCAGGAAGGCATGATGAAAACAGGACTTGGGGAAACTAACCCTAGAAGGTTGTGTATGAGAGATCGGAATGGCATAAAAGGCGAGAGAGCCTTGGTAGACTCCTGAGGATATAAAATGGGCGTTGTATCTCTCTTCCCACATTCATCGGCGCGTGCTGGCATTAGGTTCTGGTCCTATGGGGAAAGAGGAGGGTCTGGCAAGGTGAACTATGTTGAGTTAAAAAACTAAAAAGGGGAAAGAGGAGCACAAGGGTGTCTGTTGTATGAAAGGCCAACTCCATAGGTCTGCCTCCGGGAAATGGCCTGAGATTTCCACCTTCTGTGAGGTGTAGAAGTCCAGAAAAAGGTCAGAGTTGACTGGAAAGTTGGATAAAAGCTTCCTTGGGGAAGAGGCATTGAATGCAACATTAGAAGATGCAATGGTAACCTTCCCCCCCTCCTTCAGTAACTTCCTCGCTCGTCTCCCTGGCTCAGTCTCTCTCCCTCCTGATCCACGCCTATGACTTGCAAAGGAATCTTTTGAAAAAGCAAGTGAGAACACGCCGTTTTCTCCTTGAAACCCTTTAATGGTTCTCTTTCATTCGTGGGATCAAGTTAAGTCTTTTGACAGACATCAAAATGATATATCCTCCATTATCTGAGGTTTTAAAATAAATATTATGCCTCCAAACTAATGGGTTCTTATCATATGCCTACTCAAACTAAACATTCCCTCTCGGAGACTCTGCCTATGCGCCCTCAGGTGAAACTCACAGCAGCAGTTATACTAAATGGATTGCCCTACTCACACCTGGGTTCTCCTCCCCACCCCCAAATTTTTAAGTCATGCTATTGCTTTGGCTTGGAACACTCTTCCCACTGTTCTCGGCCTGACTGGCTAATTACTTTGCACCCCTCAGCTCAGACAGCACCCTGACAGGCAACCTGACCTGAATTCCCTGCTTCCCTGCCCAGCATCCCTTGCTCATCTGTCACCACACTGTCCCACACGGCGCTCTTCTCCTTCACTCAGCTTACTGGAGGGCCAGTGCCATTTCAGCCAACTTAGCATGACCCGGGTCCTGACAGAAAGGGAGGGGACAGTCCAGCCGGTGTGGCTCAGTGGTTGAGCATTGACCTATGAACCAGGAGGTCATGGTTTGATTCCTGGTCAGAGCACATGCCCAGGTTGTGGGCTCGATCCCCAGTGCGGGGACGTACAGGAGGCAGCTGATCAATGAATCTCTCTCATCATTGATGTTTCTGTCTCTCCCTCTCCTTTCCCCTCTGAAATCAATAAAAAATATATTTAAAAATATATTTAAAAATATAAAAGGAAGGGAGGGGCCTGTGTGTTTGAGGCGGGGAATACATATGAGCAAACAGAAATGTGGACTCTGTACTAAGGATAGGTAAGGGTTAGAGGATTCCGTTTGGGAATCAAAAGCATCCAAGAGTGATTCCTCCTCCAACACTTGTCTTCTAGGGAGGTGCGTAGTGGAGGTAATTCCATCTGGCAAATGGAGAAACTGAGTCCTGGACAAGTAACCGCTCCCAAATGACTTGAGCTCTTAGTGACAAGCCCTGTGTACTGGTCTGCTCCATACTGGAAAGAAGGCTGAAACTGGGTGCACTTCTTCTCCTTCCAATTTTTAGACGGGAACCTCTGATCTGCTGGCACCTCCTGCCTCGATGAGGAGGAAGGTCACCCGGACTAGCTTATCCTCTAAAGCAGGGATGGGGAATGTCCAGCCTGCAGGCCAGCTAAGGCCCGCAAAGTCATTTGATCTGGCCCTGTCAAGGTCTTAGGGGTTTTATGACACAATATAGCACACTAATTTTTTAAAAATATATTTTATTGACTTTTTACAGAGGGAGAGAGAGAGTTAGAAACATCGATGAGATAGAAGCATCAATCAGCTGCCTCCTGCACACCCCCTACTGGGGATGTGTCCACATCCAAGGCACATGCCCTTGACCGGAATCGAACCCAGGACCCCCCAGTCCACAGGCCGACGCTCTATCCACTAAGCCAAACCGGTTTCGGGGCAGGCTAATTTTTAAGTGGGTAATTTTGCATGGCCTGCAAATCCTACATAATAAAACCTTAATATGCAAATGGACCCAATGGCGGAATGACCGGTTGCTATGACACACATTGACCACCAGGGGGCACTCAATGCAGAAGCTGCCCCCTGGTGGTCAGTGTGCTCCTACAGGGGGAGCGCCACTCAGCCAGAAGCCGGGCTCACAGCTGGCGAGCACAGTGGTAGTGGCAGTATCCTCTCCTGCCTCCCCTGCAGACAGGCGATAAGGAACAAGAGGTCCCAGACTGAGAGAGCCCCAAACTGTGAGAGGCATGTCTGCCTGCCAGCTTAGGTCCGATCTCCCGGGGGCATCAAGCCTAAGCCGGCAGGCAGACATCCCCCAAGGTTCTCCCAGACTGCGAGAGGGCACAGGCCAGGCGAAGGGAGCCTCACCCGGTGCATACATTTTGTGCACCAGGCCCCTCATGATGTTATGAATATCCAAATGGCCCTTGGCAGAATAAAGGTTCCCTACCCCTGCTCTAAACTTAGGCTGGTGACAGTGTTTGGTGACGGTGTTTTAGCCCCGCACTGGGAAGGGGTGGAATGAGAGTTGGTGATAAAGCAAATCCAGCCCACGTTCCTGCAAGGGCTCTGAAATCCCTCCCCCTTTCCTGTTGCCTTTCTACCAGGAGACACAGTTCCCCATGTCCCAGATAAGAACCTTCTCTCGCCCTGGCAGGTTTGGCTCAGTGGATAGAGCATCAGCCTGCAGACTGGGGGGTCCCAGGTTCAATTCTGGTCAAGGGCATGTACCTTGGTTGCAGGCACATCCCCAGTAGGGGGCGTGCAGGAGGCAGCTGACTGCTATTTCTCTCTCATCGATGCTTCTCTCTATCCCTCTCCCTTCTTCTCTGTAAAATATATATATTTTTTAATTTTTTTTTAAAGAACCTTCTCTCTCCAAACCCTGCCTAATACCAATTTAAGTTCGGAGAGCTGGAGGGGGTCCTTTAGCTAGTAGGTGACAAACCCAGACAGCCTTACCCCAGACCCACAGAACCAGAATCTCCAGGATGAGGAAATTGAGATTGGGTTCAAATCCCTTTTATAGTGACAGTCAGTAAGAAGCCCTTCCCCAGGCACACAGTCAGGGTGATGGGAAACTTGGAAATGAGGCTCCCGACATCATTTGGGGGGTCCTACACAGGACACACCTCTCAATGCTGCTTCTTGCCTAAAACAGGTGCTCAATAAACATATGCTGGGTCAGAGTTACAGAAGATTTTCTAGCATGGTGAGGGGAAAGAACATGAGTTTGGGAGTCAGGCGGATCCCGTTGTGAAAGACCACTGGCCAGCTTCAGCCTCCTTCACTGTAAAATAGGCCATTAGCCTGGCCAGCATGGCTCAGTGGTTGAGCATTGACCTATGAACCAGAGGCCAAGGTTCAATTCCCGTGCCCGGGTTGCTGGCTCGATCCCCAGTAGGGGGCGTGCAGGAGGCAGCCAATCAATGATTCTTTCATCACTGATGTTTCTCTCTCTCTTCCTCTCCCTTCCTCTCTGAAATCAATAAAAATAGCCAAAACCGGTTTGGCTCAGTGGATAGAGCGTTGGCCTGTGGACTGAAAGATCCCGGGTTCGATTCTGGTCAAGGGCATGTATCTTGGTTGTGGGCACATCCCCAGTAGGAGGCGTGCAGGAGGCGGCTGAGCGATGTCTCTCATCAATGTTTCTAACTCTCTAACCGTCTCCCTTCCTCTCTGTAAAAAATCAGTAAAATGTATTTTTTAAAAATAAAAAAAATAAAAACATACCTTAAAAAATATAATAGGCCATTAACTGTCTCCCATAGTTGTCAGTGAAGACTAAATGAGAAACCCCTAGCCCCATGTGGAGTGCGGGAAAGGCACTTACTGAGAGTTGGTAGAACTGTGATAAAAACACAGGTTCTGAAAGCAGGCTGGCTCTACAACTTGAAAGTTATTTTGCTTCTCTTTCCTCATCCGTAGGTGAGGATAAAATAAATCAATTTACATAGAACACGAAGAGCCGTGTGTCTGGCATGATATGTTAGCTCAAATAATTATATCCCATCCCTTGCACTGGCCCTAAGCACAGTGATCCAGTTCAGCCTGGAGGAGTGAGAGAGGGACGGAGAGGGAGACAGCAAGAGAGAGAGAGAGAGAGTTCCCAAAATTTTACATTAATCGAAAAAAGATACAGGTGTCAACACTAAACAGCCCACGGCAGCCATGGAAAGCCTTCCCAACACACTTGTTAGCCCCTTTGAATTCCGGCACCCTTTCTTTGCTGCTCACTATCCTTCTGAGTATCTGTTCCGCATATGTGGACTGTGTCTTCTCGCGAGAGCAGGGACCCTGTCCTCTCCCCACCGCGGGCATACAGTTGGGCACCGGCGGAATGCTCAGTTGACGGGAGGGCGAGTTGGAAAGTAGCTACGGAAGGCGACATTCCTGGAACCACCACCACCGCCACCACCACCACCACCACCACCACCACAAAAGAATGCCAATCAAATCAATTGCCAAGATAAATCACTTTTATCTCTATAGGAAAGGGAGGACCTAAAAAAAATATAAATTACATTAGTAACACAACATAAGAAAAAAACAGGGGGGAGGGAGGAAAAAAAAAAAAAAAACAAGAGAAGTCTGTATGATGCTATTCTAACCTGTTTATAAAAAGGCCCTGCATCAGAAATTCACAATCCTACCCACTTCTAAAAATATATTTAAACATGTACAGAAGCGGTGGGCTTGTTTTTAAATTGTTTGCTTTTTTTTTGTAAAAATATATTAAAGGTGAATAGAAATCCTCTCTCCCTGTCCCCTAATCCGACTCCCAGCTCTGTCCTGGGGCTAGGAGACCAGAGGTAACTCTCTCACCGTGTTCTAACCCTTGGTTCCTACCACGCCTAACCCCTCCCCAACTCACTTCACTTAGAACCTGAAACATTAAAAAAAAAAAAAAAAAGCACACTAGCCTCTTTGGAAAAGCATAACTCGGAGGGTAAACTTGCTTTTCATTGGAAACACAAAACAACGCACAGGAAGCTCTGGCAGTCCGGCTAAGCTAAATGGAAACCCGCGCCTGTGGCGGCCGGGTTTCAGCTCCACGGAAACTTCTAACAAAGAAACAGCGGGGAGAGAGGCCTGCGACTAGGGGGGATTTGCTAGCAATTAGCTGCCTTTGAAAGATCAGGGGGGAGGGGGGCTGTTAATGAGCAGACGGGCCGGGGTCCTGGTCTTGGTTAGAGCAGTCGGGGCCTAGTCAGACAGGGGCCTACGCAGGGACAAAGGCGGCCCCCTCCCCTCCCCTCCCCGCCCTCTGCTGCCTTGAAATCCCCAAGAAAAGCAAAGCTGGGCGGAAACAGAGAGGAGGAGAGTGGGGACCTCACGTGCAAAGGGGGAGGTAGCCAGGCTTTTTGCCTTTGGTGTGACTAGAAGGAGGACTGCTTGGCCCCTGGGGTCCCCAAGGTAGAAAAAGCAAATGGGGCTGAGGGACCCCTGATTCCAAGGAAGGGGAGTCTATGTGGGCTGTGGAGAAAGGATGAACTGGAGACACCAAGGTGACAAGGAGGTCTCCCGTATTCCCTGTGTCCTGCATGGTGGCTGTTAAGTTCCCCAGGAGCACGGGGCTCGCTGGGGCGAGGTTGGAGAGGGCTGGAGGGTACGGAGGCGCTCCACTTGGGCAGTGCCAACATGGAGGGAGGGGATCCGTCTCCGTCTAGTCCAGGCCGCCCCCAAAGGCAGGACAGGTGGAGGTGGAAGGGAGTCGGGGGACAGGGCGGGAGGCGGTGGGCACTGTCTGGACAGAGACATCCACAAAGAGAAGGGGAGGAGGGATCAGACGACCGGCTCGTGTCCACGCGAGGGCCCCCTCTCCCAGGCTCCGGCCCTGTGGCCTCTGCACTCGGCTCGAGCGTCCACTGGCCACTGGGAGTGAAGGTGCGAGTCCCGTGGTCTTCTGATCCGGATGGTGGCTGGGCCAGAGGCAGGGAGGTTCCCGATGGAGGAGCGGGGCTGAGCGGTCCTGCCACGTCCGGGAGGACGGTCCACGCTGCGCGCTGGGATACAGCGCAGAAAGCGGGCCCCGGAGCGCCTGGTTGTCTGCTTCGGGGGCAGGTGCTTTGAGGCTTTAGGAGACGGGTTTTCCCCGCTGGGAAGCAGCCGCAGCGGCGCAGATCAAAATCCAGGCAAACCCCGGAGCTCAGCCTGGGGGCTTCATCCGTAGCCACCCCGAAGCAGCTTCCTCCGGAGGGCTACAAAGCGATGGTCAACGTCACGGTCACAGGCTCTCCCCACCTTGAGAAGTGACCGGAACCGCTCCTTTTCCCAGGGACGCGGGAAGTCAGCCCATGACCTTTGCAGCTCCCTCGGGAAATGGCCCGTGGTGGGCAGGGAGGAGGCTCCAGTGCCCTCTCTTCATTTCCATGAACCGTTTGGCAAGAAAGGGCAGAGGCCAGCCCCTTCTCCCAGGACCAGTCTCCAGCGGGAAACGTCCCCTGGGCTGCGGGGAGGAAGGGGGGGGGCAGGCTTCTGGAGGCGGGGCTGGAATCCTGGGAATTAATCAGCGCCGGGCCTCCCCTTCAGGACCACGGCGATACCGAGGGCCCAGGCCCTCCTCCGTGCCTCTCCTCACCCTGCCTCTGGCTCTCGGGGGGGACAAGGCTGCTGAGAGGGAAATGGGTTGGAGCAGCAGCAAAGAGAGTTCTAGGCGGCTGGAGACCTCTCCCATTTCCCTGCTACTCAGAGGTACGGAGGAAGGCAGGGTGCTCTAGAGGAAATGGGGGGAGTATTAAAGGGGGGGTCAGTGAAGAGGCCTGTGGGGGAGTCCCTGCCTTTGGTCAGTTCCAAGAGAGCAGGACAATGTGCCTCAGCACCGTGTCGGGGCAGACAGGATCCAGGATGCCCCGCGAGTTGACCGTGAAGGCAATGAGGGTGAGGGGAGGGGGCAGGTCGCCGGGGAGCTCACAGGAGGAGTTTGCCGTTTCTGTGGATTTTCAGGATCCGGCCGAGTCTCTGCTTGGCTGTGGCCAGGCCCTTTTTGGGACGCTTTCCTGTGGGGCAACCAAGAGGTAAGCAAACACCGTGGCAGGGGCCCCAGAAGCAACTCCTGTACCAACTGGCCTCAGGCCACCCCCCTCCTGCACCTCTGCCCCGTCTCCCCATCCTGGCACCTACTCCGGGCCCATCTCGGGCAGGAGGTGCTCCGTAACCACTCCCACCCGCTACCACCTGCCTTCGCTCTTCCTCCTCTGACCTCCTGCCACCGACTCCCTGGGTAGCCTGCCTGGATCCTTTTCTCCACTGTTTTTCGGTCCCGTTTTCCTTCCTATACTCTTCGGGGAGATGATCGTGACTCCCAGTCCCCTTATCTTGCCCACAAGTACCTGGGAAGTGATTATAACTCGGTGTCCCTAATGTTGCTACCCCCAGAGCCTTGTTTCATTCAAAACCCCCATCTTCATCACCCAAGGCCTCGCCCCCTGGAGCTGTGTGCTCTCTAGAGACTGGGCTTTGAGGGCCAAAGGAGGAAAAGGAGGGTTCGAGTCCCCTCTCCCCACATCAAATCACCTCCCACATCCCAGGTGACTACCTCCATATTTAGTCCATGGACCTCAGCCTCTCCATTCCCTCTGCCAGCCCCGCCTCTTCTCCGCAGCTTACAGAGTGTGTGTGCCTCCTCCTCAGACTCCCTCCCTTCACCCCTTCCTCCGCTGTAAACCCCCATCTGAGCTTGTCCCTGCTTCACACCAGTCCATGTCACTTCGTGGCCTATGACATCAACTCGGCTGCCAGTGTCCCTTCCTGTGCTGTCATCTACCGGAGGGCACAGCGTTTGGAGCCGGTGGCCCTCAAGCCCTCAGGTCTAGAGTCGCGGGGCAGTCGTACCTTGTCCTGCTTGGTTGCTCTGGGAGCCAACGGAGGGGCGCCGCTGGCTCAGGAACACGCCAGGCGCCATGGGCGTGGTGCTGCGGTTCGCCTGGGCCATGCCGAAGGCATTGGGGCACGCGGTGTACTCGTGGTCGGCCAGGCTTCCTGAGAGGGCCTCCTGTTTGGGCTCCGGAGGGGGTACAGGTGAGGAGGAGGAGGTGAGAGGCGGGGGTGCAGCCGGCAAAGCCGGGGCGGGCGCCGCCACGCTGACGTTGGACTCTTGAGGCCGAGGCTGTTCTGCCTCCTTCACCGAAGGCTTCTTCTTGATGCACTTCTTCTTCTGGGCCTTCTGCAGCTCCTGGAACACAGCCGAGCGGGGGGAGAGTTCAGGAGCGGGGAGAAGAGAGAGTTTCCCGGAAAGGAAACCGGACAGTGGTCAGCGTGGTTCTGCGCCCCACCCCCCGGCCCACAGCCAGCCTGCATGTATGTACACGCAGACAGGCCTTCGAGTGCCTGAGGTCCTCTCTCTGGCACCATCTACCCTTAAGTCCTCACTGCCACTAGTAAGTACAGTGGCGACAGAAAGGCAAATGAGTCCCGAGACTTGGGGTTTTGGTACTAACGTTGCCAATTATGAGGTGGATCAGGAAACTTACAATAATAGCTAAACTGATGCCAGCAGCTGAGACACTGGATATATTTTATCCCCTTTATTCTACAGAGCAGCCCTGAGACAGAACATCCCTATTTACAGATGAGAAAACTGAGGTGCAGGGAGTAAGTATCTTGAGCCTAAAGCCTTAGAGCTAAAGAGATGTTGGGTGTTTGAACACCCACCCTGCACACTTCTCAAAATGGGGCGCCTGAAAGTCGAAGGGTAGTGGTACGTTTGGATAAGATAAACCTGGGTTCAAATCTGGATGTGTGCTTCCTGAGCTGGATGACTTGGTTCAAGTTACTAACCTTTCTGAATCTCAATGGCCTCATCTGTAAAATGGGCACAATAATACGTTTTTCAGGGTTGTCAGAAAGATTCGATCAAATGATAACATAAACAACATAGGATGTAACAGGAACTCAGGAAGTGAACTATTACTCTATCTTCATCCCTTAAAGTGGTGTCTCTTCCTCCTGCTGGTCTTTTTCTTTTAACAGAGGACTCGACAATCCTTGAGCTCACCAATCTTAAAATCTCGATCTTGGATGGAGGGATGAGTAAGAAGTTGTGTCACTTCTCCCAATACCTCGGATTTCATCCGTCTATGGCTCTATGGAGCTACTATCCACTGGGTAGTGGGTACCTGTAGACGGGCATCTGCAGCCCTGAGAACCTGGAAAGGTGATGCTGAGAGCATGTGAATGACTTCACCTCCCGAAATGCTACACAGCCACACAGACCACCTCAGTGATTACATTTCTTTGCCTTCTCCTGGCAACACGGGCCTAGTCCTGCCTTTAGAGGGTCTGACAGGTGTGGCTACCATGGGAATCTCTGAGAGATAAGAATGATAATATTAGTAATACACGCCAGGCACTATTCTCCAATGTAACTCATTTAATACTCAGAGAAGTAGTAGGAGACTTAAAATCCCATTTTTAGAAGAAGAAACGATGGCACCGAGAGGTAACGAGA
Source organism: Lasiurus borealis (assembly GCA_004026805.1). NCBI lineage: Eukaryota > Metazoa > Chordata > Mammalia > Chiroptera > Vespertilionidae > Lasiurus > Lasiurus borealis. The sequence continues at coordinate 84,888 of PVJN01003543.1, read as the reverse complement.
CCTCTCTCAGCCACAATGCTATTCCACCCACACCAGGAGCTGTATTTCTGCCCCTGTTTTTCTCTAGTGAATCTGGAAGTTATCTGTTCACACCTAGATCATGCAGCCAATTTTTTTCTATCTCTACTGCCCATTTGCTTCTCATATAATTAATCGAGATCCCCCACAGAAGTCTAGACTGTCCTATGACAAAGCCAATGTCACTGTGACAATTTTTTTGCTCAAAAAGCCTAGCAGGTCCACATCAAAGTTCAATTCCCTGGCCTGACATTCACTGTCTTCCACAGTCTGACCACTTACCCTAACCTAACCCATAATGGTAACAATGAAAAACTAACGTGTCTACAGTAATTATACTCTGTGGCAAGTGCCATTCTCAGAGCGTTTGCATATATTACCTCATCTAATCCTCAAAGTCTACAAGAAAGCTGATAATTAAGTAATTTGCTCAGCGCTAGAGGATTCAAACTTAAGCAGGCTGGTTCCAGATATATTTTATTTATTTTTCTTAATCCTCATCCGAGAATATTTTTTCCATTGATTTTTAGAGAGAGTGCAAAGGAGGGGGAGAGACAGAGAGAGAAAAACATCGATGTGAGAGAGACACATTGATTGCTTGCCTCCTGCACGTGGCCCTGGGGGATCCAGCCTGCAACCGAGGTACGTGTCCTTTACTGGAATAGAACCCAAGACTCTTCAGTCCACGGGCCATAGCTTTATCCTCTGAGTCAAAGCAGCTAGGGCCGGAACCCATTTTTTAACTTCCATTTACCTTACCCAATTCCTCAACATGAATCCTCCAATCCAAAAGAGATCTGCTCATTCATTCGTTCACTCATTCAACACTGACTAAACACATATTCAACACAGTGGGGATACCAAGTTAAATTAGATATATCCCCACCCTTGAGGTCCTTACGGTTTAATAAGCCACAGAAAATTACACTTGTGATTATAAGTACCCTGGGAGAATGCTATGAAAGCCAGAAGGATATTGAAATATACTGGTGGTAGGTGGCGTGAAGGGGTATTAGGTAAAGCATCCCAGAAGAGGGTATGATTTCCAGTGGGCAGAGGGAATGGCTTGTGCAAAGGCACAGAGGCATCTGATACAGAGTGAACTATGCGTACCACAGCGCGACAGTGCGGCTGGTATAAAGGGCCTGCGTGAGGGGCTGGCAGGAACTCAGGGAGAAGAGGTGACCAGAGACCAGATCAAGAGGCCTTGTACGTGTATCAAGTTCTCTTCCGGAAGGCCTCCCTATGACCTCCAAAAGCTTAGTCTGTGAAACCCCTCCCCAATTTCAAAACCTCTTCTTCAAGGTTATCCCTGATAACCGAAACAGAAATAAGCTCCTTAGAAGGTACTAAGAGTAGTTTTAATGAAGTTGTCTGTTTATTTAAAGCAGAATTCCTTTGCTTTTCAGTTACATTTCACATGGCACTAGGATGTACATTACAGAGGAAAGTTCTGAGCAAAGAAGAGCCGCCTGGCCTGCGTGGTCGCCTGCCTCCCAACAATAACCGCCAAAACACTTGCAAGCAACTCCAGCGAGCCATCAACCATCATGTTCAAAACATACTTCTATTAACTTTTATTTAAATAGGCTATAATGACTTAAATAGATAAATACTTAACAATTTCATTTTACGTAAATAGCAAGTTAAATAACAATTTCATTTTTCTTTAAGTGAAAGTTAGAGGATATGAGTTTGCATCTTGTCTCCTCCATTTACTGGCTGTATTATCCTGGACTAGTCACTTAAAGACAGCCTCATTTTCTTCACCTGTAAAATGATGAAAATATAACCTATTGAAAAGGGGTCCTGCGAAGATTACACGAGACACGGTACAAACGCAGCACCTAACATAAAACAGATGCTCAGTAATAAATGTTCTAAGCTACCGGAAGTGGCATGAGGCACTAGGGGGATGTCAATAAGGAGATAAATATAAGATTCCCTTCTAACTGCTCCCATGGTTCTGAGCACATTACACACATTAAACAACTTTGTGAACTTTAACATGCGTAAAGGTCAGCTTGACTGTAGTGAAGGGACCCTTTAAAACAAAAGTTAGTGGGTGATGTTTTCTTGGGAAGCGAGGGGACAAGATTCAGATCCAAATTTGGGGCCTGGCCGGTGTGGCTCAGTGGTTGAGCACTCACCTATGAACTAGAAGTTCATGCTCAGGTTGGGGGCTCGATCCCCAGTGTGGGGCGTGCAAGCAGCAGCCAATCAATGATTTTCTCATCATTGATGTTTCTCTCTCTCCCTTTCCCTTCCTCTCTAAAATCAATAAAAAAATGTATTTTTAAAAAAATTTTTTAAAGATCCAATTTTTGGTATAGAGGACAAGAACCACCCCCCCTAAAAAAGCAAATACCAGTACAGTGGTACCTCGAGATACGAGTGCCATAACATACAAGATTTTTGAGATACGAGCCATCGAGCAAGCGATTTTTGCTTTGAAATACAAGCAACATTTGAGATAGGAGTCATCGCGCGGATCAACCGGCTGCACACGACCCACCAGTTTACCTCGACTCGAGCATCTCATAGTTTCCCACGCCTCAAGGTTATGGAACGAATTAAACTCGTATCTCGAGGTACCGCTGTACTGGTAAATGCCTAAGAACTCGAGTCTACTCAATTGAGTCACCTCCTTGGGACTTCATCTTACTCAAGGACAGACCTAGTCCTTCCCATCTGAGAGGGTTTTACCCAGAGAAGCAAGGGCTCTTCTCTGGCCCCCTATTTCCTTTCATGTCAACTGTGTAAGCTGTGGCACGAGCTTCTCATGGAGCTGGGATGGGAAGGACGCAGGAGGGACTAGAATACGGTCACGGGTAGACAATGGTGGGAGCCTAGCGGCCTGATGGTCTGAGCGCTGAGGCTCTAAGTGAACTAGGATCGTAGCAGGGCCGTTGCTTGAGTGTCAGCACCTACCTGCTGGGCCAGCTTTGCAGCTGCTGCAGCCAAACCTGTCTCAATGGAAGCTACCCGGGTCCCTTCCCGCACAGGACGATCCTGCTTTGGCAGAGTTGGGGTCACACGGGCTGCAGAGGAAAGAGAGGAAGACGTTTATCTGCATGCGAACCATATCCCCTACCTCTGAGCTCCCCAAAGATGCACACACTGGTCTTTGTACTTGTGGCTTTAACAAAGCCAGATTTTGCTTCCCGTCGTGTAAGAAAATCACTTCCAGATGCCTAAAGTACACAGAGCACATGCTTATTAAAGGATAAAAGCTAATCTCCTTAAATTGGCAGTTAAGGTTGTACATCTTCTGCTCCAGGTCTACCCACCACAACATCCTTATTTCTGCACCCAGAGTCTCAGATTCTCCAGACAAAATGGCTTCTTCAGAATATGTATAGCTCATCTGCTCTCCCTGTGCCTTCATCCTTATCATCCACGCGGCCTGGAGTACCCTCTTCCCTCCTGTCCACTTCTTCAAAGCCTTCAAAGGCAAGCCAAAACCAGCCTTCTCCGCAAACCTCTAGAACCTTTCGGGCTCCTCTCCCCTGAACTTATAATATATACACGTCCCTTAATGTATTAATTTCGCCATCTTGTCTTGTTTCCTCATGTTGACGTGTGTTATTCTGTCCACTCAGCCAAGCTAGGAGCTACTGAAGATGAGCTTCCTGTACAACCCTTTCCTGATGAACTTGACAGGCTTGAATCAAAAAGTAGTTACTCATCTCACTATGACATAGGAAGTGTATTGCGGCATAACCAAGCAGCATCGGATGACGAGGAAAGCTCTTTACAGAAGAATGCCAGCTGATACATGCAGGATGAGTGACGGAATTAGGAAATCGCAGGTTTGCAAGCCCTAATGAAACAACTGATTCTAGGGCACTGGATCTTCACACAGTACCAGAGCATTACCTCACATGTTATTTGCTAGTCTCAAGAAGGGAAAAAAAATAAAAACAAAAACCAAACCACTTTACAAGGGTGAGATCAGGAAATCACTCCCTTAACTTGGTATTAATTTTATTGTCACTAATAGGGAGACAGACAACTTCATGTAATGCAACAGGAAATTTATAGTATCATCTGAGAAGTGGGAGGCATGCAGGAGGCAGCCAATTAATGATTCTCTCATCATTGATGTTTCTATCTCTCTCTCCTTCTCCCTTCCTTTCTGAAATCAGTTAAACTATTTAAAATATAGAAACAGCCCTAGCCAGAGGACCGAAAGGTCCCGGATTCAATTTTAGTCAAGAGCACATGCCCCGGGGTTGCAGGCTTGATCCTCAGTGTGAGGCATGCAGGAGGCAGCCGATCAATGATTCTCTCTTATCATTGATGTCTCTATCTCTTTCTCCTTCTCCCTTCTTCTCTGAAATCAATAAAATACATTTTAAAATAATAATAAAAATAAAATAAATAAATAAATGAAATAGAGAAACGGACTCATAGATACAGATAACACACTGACAGCTGCCATGGGGGAAGGAGGTTGGAAGAAAAGATGAAGGGATGAAGAACTACAAATCATCAGTCATGAAACAGTTGTAGGGATGTAGAATACAGCTCGAGGAATATATACAATAAGAGTGTAATAACTCTGTATGGTACTAGGTGGGTACTTGAAATAAAGGGGGGAACACTTTGTGAAAGTTTATGATTGTCTCACCCCTATGCTGTACACTTGAACCTAATTCAAAAAATAATACTGACTGTAAACTGTCACTGAAAAATAAAATTTAAACCAACACCCATAAAGAGAAGAAGTGCTACATCTTAATGAAGGCGGTGAGTTTTGTGGCATTTTAACTTAGTCCTAGACCCATCCAAGTCTCCTCAGCCCAGAAGAAGCCTCGAAAGATAAAAGCTTACATTCCCAGGAATATTGGGAACATAAAGAAGCTGGAGCTTTCTTTGAAAGCCTAATGCTCTAAAGCTTCTCCCCAGAGGGTATTTATCACCAGTATTTAAAGGAAAGTGCTTAATGTCACAGCCCTTAAGAGGATGGATAACAGTTGTGGCAAAGAAGACTAACCCAAAGGCTTAAAAAGAAAAGCTGAGCAATGAACTATCCACTGGGGATTTCGAAAGATCGCACGCATTTTGGGGAATCTAGAAGGCCAAAAGCATTCAGAGTGTATGATCAGGAAAGACTTGAGAAAGCCCCAAGCAGTCACTCTGGCTGACGCTGAGGCTCTAAAAAGCAGGAAGTGAAGCCTTAGGAACGTTGTAAACTGCCGGCCTGGATGTTGAAGACACACAGAGCCCCTTTATCTAGCACTGGGAGACTTGCTGACTCCAGGCATTGAAGGAAATCAATGCCCAATCATTACACGACCACTAAGCTAAGTGCGCAGGGATTTCAGTAGCATATACTGAATAAAAAGAATACAGACTTTAATTACTTTTCTGAACCAATGCTATAAACAAACAACTAACAAGTAGCAACAAAACAAATCCTGGAAAGTAGAATGGGGCATATCTGATTTCTCGAGTTGCCACATTATTTTGATTTCAACAAAAAATTACAAGATATGCAAAGAACTAAGAGAGTGTAGATAAGAGTCAGAAGAACAAAGTAGGTGGGATCTCAATACCACATATCAAGCTGTATTACAAAGCCACTGTTCTCAAAACAGCCTGGTACTGGCAAAAGAGCAGACATATAGACCAGTGGAATAGAATAGAGAACCCAGAAATCGACCCAAACCACTATGCTCAATTCATATTTGACAAAGGAGGCATGAACATACAATGGAGTCAAGACAGTCTCTTCGATAAATGGTGTTGGGAAAACTGGAGTGATACATGCAAAAAATTGAAACTAGACCACCAACTTATACCATACACAAAAATAAACTCCAAATGGATACAGGACTTAAACGTAAGACGGGAAACCATAAAAATACTAGAAGAATCCACAGGCAGCAAAATCTCAGACATATGCCAAAGGAACTTCTTCACTGATACTGCTCCTAGGACAATGGAAGCTAAAGAGAAAATAAACAAATGGGACTACATCAAAATAAAAAGCTTTTGCACAGCAAAAGAAACCATCAACAAAACAACAAGAAAGCCCACTACATGGGAGAACATATTTGCCAATGTATCACAGATAAGGGTTTAATCTCCAACATTTAAAGGAAACTCATAAAACTTAACAAAAGGAAGATAAACAATCCAATCAAGAAATGGGCAACGGACCTAAATAGAAACTTTTCAAAAGAAGACAGAAGGAAGGCCAAGAAACATATGAAAACATGCTCAAAGTCACTAATTATCCAAGAGATGCAAATCTAAACAACAATGTGGTACCATCTCACACCTGTCGAAATGACTATCCTCAACAAATCAACAAAAAACAAGTGTTGGCGAGGATGTGGAGAAAAAGGAACCCTCGAGCACTGCTGGTGGGAATGCAGACTGGGGCAGCCACTGTGGAGAACAGTATGGAGTTTCCTCAAAAAAACTAAAAATGGAACTCCCATTTGACTCAATGATCCCACTTCCAGGAATATATCCCAAGAAACCAGAAAGACCAATCAGAAAGGATATATGCACCCCTATGTTCATAGCAGGACAATTCACCATAGTTAAGATTTGGAAATAGCCCAAGTGCCCATCAGCAGATGAGTGGATTAGAAAACTATGGTACATCTACACAATGGAATCCTATGCTGCGGTAAAAAAAGAAGGAATTTTTACCATTTGCAACAGCATGATAGAACTAGAGAGCATTATGCTAAGTGAAATAAGTCAGTCAGAGAAAGATAAATATCACATGATCTTACTCATCTCTGGGAAATAATGAACAACATAAACTGATGAACAAAAACAGATCCAGAGACAGGGAAGCATCGATCAGACGGTCAAACCTCAGAGGAAAGGCAGGGGAGAGTGGGGGTAAGGGGGAGAGATCAACCAAAGGACTTGTATGCATGCATATAAGCCTAACCAATGGACACAGACACCAGAGGGTGAGGGCATGAGTGGGGAGGGTTGTGAAGGTAATGGGGGTATGAGGACACATATGTAATACCTTAATCAATAAAGAAATAAAATGCAAAATAATAATAAAAGTATAGACATACACAGAAGAATAAGTAACATATAAACACTTTACCTGATTTCCTAAACAAAGTTGGATTTACTAGCTATTCTAAGCATCTTCAAAGACACAATGTGGACCATGTATAAAGAATTAAAAGTATGAGAATCATGTTCTAGCAAACAGAGAATACCAATAGATAGAAATGTAAAGAATGAATCAAACAGACATTTTGAAGTTTTAAAGTAAAATAACTGAAATGAAAATTTCACTAAAGGGTTTCAACATAAGATTTGAGCTGATAGAAGGAAGAATTAGTAGCTTGAGATTTTTCCATTCTGATCAGCAGCAAGTAAAATGAATGAGGATTCTCAGCAGACAAAGGGACCTGTGGAGTGCAATCAGTTTAACAAAATACATGCACATGAGAGTCCTAAAAGAGAGTGAAAGGGGAAGAAAGACTATTTGAAGATTAATCACTGAAACCTTTCCAATTTGATGGAAAACATTAATCTATATACCCGAGAAGTTCAACAAATGATAAGTTGCAATAAACTCTAAGAGACTATATAACATAACCAAACCAAAGACAAAGAGAAGATCCTGAAATCAGCAAGGCAAAGGTGATGTATATTATACAAGGGACTTTTAGTAAGATTTACAGCCTATTTATCAACAGAAATCTTGAAGGATAAAAAGCAGTGGGATTTCATAGTCAAAGTATTTAAAGAAAAACACTGTCAACCAAGAATTCTCAAACCAGCATAATGAGTTCATTGCCCTATAAGAAACGCTAGAAGAAACTCCAGATTAAAATGAAAGGATAGTATACAATAAAGCAAATTCACATGAAAAAATGAGCACCAGTAAGGTAACAACTATATAGGTATTTTTAAAAGCTAAAAACAGCTGAGACCAGTTTGGCTCAGTGGATAGAGCATCGGCTTGTGGACTGAAAGGTCCCAGGTTCGATTCCGGTTGGGGGCATGTACCTTGCTTGTGGGCACATCTCCACTGTGGGGCGTGCAGGAGGCGGCTGATCGATGTCTTTCTCTCATCTCTCTCATCGATGTTTCTGACTTTCTATCTCTCTCCCTTCCTCTCTGTAAAAAAGCAAAAAAAAAAAAAAAAAAAAAACTAAAAACATTTTTGTTGTATTTCATTTTTCATATTTAATTAAAAAGACAGCTGTGTATAAAGATGTAATTTGTGATAGTAAACAGCATAAAGAAGAAAGATAATGGAACTACAGAGAAGCAAAGTTCTTGTACATTATTGAAATTAAGTTTATATTAATCTGAACTAAAATGACATAATTAAGATATTAATGTTAAAACCCAGGGTAATCACTAAGAAAATAACTCTAATATAACTCAAATATATATATATATATATATATGAATTAAAATGGAACACTAGAAAGTAGAAAAAAAACAAGAAGGTAGTAATGGAAAAATTAATGAACAAAAATAAATAAGACACAGAGAAAATAGAAAAAAGAACAATGTAAACCCTACTTTGTCAGTTACTAAATTTAGTATAAATGGATTAAGTCCTCCAATTAAAAGGCAGAGATAGACAAAATAGATAAAAACTCATAATGCTACTATATGTGTTTACAAGACACACAATCTAGACAAAAAAAGATAAAAATAAAAGGATGAAAAAAGACATAACATAAAGACGTTACCCAAATGAGAAACTGAATGACTCTACTAATATCAGACAAACAGACTTTAAGACAAAAATTGTTGTTAGAGTTCTAGGAGGAACATTTCATAATGATAAAAGGGTCAACCCATCAATAAGATATGTTATAAACATACGTGCATCTAACAAAAGAGCCCCAAAATACATGAAGCAAAAACTGACTGAACTGAAAGGAGAAACATAATTCAACAACAGTTGGAGACTTTAATGCCCCCACTTTCAATAATGGATAAGACAATCAGAAGAACAGAAAGAAAATATATATTTGTATCTCAAAACTTCACTAAAATGCCTTTAAAAAGGTTGTGCAAATAGAGCAAAATGTTCATCATTAAATATGGGTGATAATCTTTGGGTATCTATAGTACTAACCTTTCTAATTTTGTGTACATTTAAAAATTTTCACAATAAAAAACTTTAAACATAAAAAAGGGAAAATATTTACTGATTACTCTAGTTCTTGTAACCAGTAACTTGATTATTGCAGCACTGTAGTATATTTAAATCTTATAAGGCTAATTACTTTTCATTTACTTTTTAATTTCAAAATGCTTTAAACTAATCATATCTGTTTACTCTTTTAAATTAATTTCAGAATGACTTCACCATTTAATTCCATTAGGATTTTGATCTGAGAGAGTGTTAAATATATACATTTAATTAGTGACCCTTTCAAATACTCGGTCTTTGTAACCAGGCAAACAGTACACCTTTATTTATTCATAACTTCTCATATGTTCCTCAGTAAAATTCATGTAGGTTCCACATAGAATCTTAAGCTTATTTTTAGTATTTTATACAGTTGTTATTGCCAATAGAATATTTTTGTCTCAGTGCATTATGGTTTTATTAATGATATATAACAATTCTTGTTTTTTGGATATCTGGTTTACATTCGGTAATTAACCAATTACTATTATCTTATAATAGTTTTAATGGTTTTTGAGTTGATTCTCTTGCATTTTCTAATTATACAATCATATTATTTCTTTCACTTGTCAAATACTTAATAAACATCTCACATGGGCCAGGCACTGTGCAAGATGGTATAGATACAATGAAGGACTAAAATAAATAAGGTTCCTACCACCAGAGAGCCTCATATCATTATAATTTGGCCTCTCAGTTTCCAATAGTTAGGGTTATTTCTCTTCATTCCTAATTATGCTGTCAAGAACTTCTAGAACAATGTTAATAGCAGTGATGATGGGTATAAGGGGAATACCCTTGGTAGAATGCCATAGTCTTTTGGGGTTAAGAATCCATTTTGAAAATATGATAAAAATTAGCTTTCTAGTTACAGAAATATACATGCATATACACTGAGTGGCCAGATTATTATGATCTCTGAATGCATAATAGGTTGGCCACTCAGTGTATATCCTATATAATAAAAGGCTAATATGCAAATTGTCTTAGACAGCAGGCAGGCCGGCCAAGCACCCATGTCCCCTCCCTCTGGCCAGGACCTCCAAAATGTGTGTGTGTGTGTGTGTATGAGTGGTCAGATTATTATGCATTCAGAGATCATAATAATCTGGCCACTCAGTGTATGTATACATATAAATTAAAACTACAGAGGTATTCATTATCTGCTGTCTGAATAGGGAAACAATGAATAAGATCAACTTTTTATATAGAAATATTCAGGTTTTTGGAGAAACCAAGATGGTGGCATAGGTAAACACCTAAACTTGCTGCCTCACACATTTCAAAACTACAACTAAAAGACAAAATGGACATCATCCAGAACCACAGGAAGCCTTGCTGAGTGGAAATTCTACAACTAGAAGGGAAGAGAAAAAGCACACTGACACTCACAGGAACTGCAGGAAGTAAAGTGCAGAGAAACTATGCAGGCCAGACAGGAGTGGCAAGAAATATTCGAAGTGATAAATAGCAAGAACCTACAACCAAGATTACTCTACCCAGCAAAGCTATCTTTAAGAATTAAAGGTCAGATAAAGAGCTTCACAGGTAAGAAAAAACTAAAAGGAGTTCATCACCACCAAACCAGTATTATATGAAATGCTCAAAGGTATTCTTTAAGGAGAGGAAGAAGAAAAAGCTAAAGATAAAAATTATGAACTACAAATACACATCTATCAACAAGTGAATCTAAAAATCTAGTGAATAAAAAATCTGATGAACAGGAGAAACCAAGATGGCGGCATAGGTGAACACCTAAACTGCTGCCTCGCACAACAATTTCAAAACTACAGCTAAAAGACAGAACGGACATCAGCCAGAACCACAGGAAAGCTGGCTGAGTGGAAATTCTGCAACTAGAAGGAAAGAGGGACACACGGAGACTCAGAGGAGCTGCAAAAAGCTGATGTATGGAGACGCTCGTGCTGAGAGGGCGGGCAGATGAGTGCCTGGCTGGCTTTCTCTAGCAGGAAGGAGACAGAAACTCCCAACTGCACTGAACCCCAATTCCAACTGCACTGAACCCCAATTCTGGGAGAGACTCTGGGGTCCCAGGCTCATACAGGAGGGAGTCTGGACTGTCAGGAAAAGAGAGGATTGCATGGAAACTCAGGGGAGCCACAAAAAGAGGTCTGGAGGCGCATGCATGAGTGTGTGCATAGAGAACTGACTGCTGAGTGTGCCGCTGGCTTTCTCTAGTGGGAGGAAGATGGAACCTGCCGAATGTGCTGAAATTCAGTTTCAACTGCTCTGAATCCCAGTTTTGGGCAAGACCCTGGGTACCCAGACTCATACAGGGGGAGCCTGGATGGTTGGGAAAAGAGAGGAGTGCACAGAAACTCAGGGGCATAGAAAGGCAGTGGACTGACAATTCTCGGGGGAAAAGGGGTGAAGGGGATGCAGGGAGAGAGACTGGACAAAAATCGTACACCTATGGATGAGGACAATGAGGGGAGGTAAGAGCAGAAGGTGAAGTGGGAGCCGGGTGAAGGGGAGCTATGGGGGAAAAAAGAGGAACAACTGTAATAATCTGAACAATAAAGATTTATTTAATAAAAAGAAATATTCAGGGTTTTTTATGTAGAATGAGGGGAAAGTACCATAAACAAAATTACCTATGTATACAAATAGTATTTCCTTACTATATAAAGACGGCAATTTGAACAACCTGGAGATATACATGGATAAATGGGCAAAGGTCAGACATAAAATTTACAAAAGAAAAAATTCTAATGCTACCATGAACATCAAGGAAATAAAAATTAATAAGTACTGTTGTGTGCTCATGAATTACCAAAGATCAAAAAAAAATATCATGGTGGAGACTGCTTCTTCTCAACCCAGTATCATTTTCCCTTTCTTGCTTCATTTTTCTTAAAAAATATGTTTTTATTGATCGCAGGGAGAGAGAGAGAGGGATAGAAACATGAATGATGAAAAAGAATCATTGATCAGCTGCTTCCTGCATGCCTCCTATTGGGGATCAAGCTCACAAGTTAGGCATGAGCCCCGACCAGAAATCAAACCGTGACCTCCTGGTTCATAGGTCGATGCTCAAACACTGAGCAACACCGGCTGGACCCTTTTTCTTGCTTTAGGACAAAAGGTGACTTTGTGGGACAGAAATGTACCTAGCTAAAAACTACATTTCCTAGCTTGTCGGGCAGAGAATCTTGCCCATGTGACACAATTTCAGCCAAAGATGATATAAAAAAGACTGCGAAAAACCCCATAACACTGCACCTCCGCAGAGGTAAAGCAGCCATCTTGTGATGCTGAGGAGATAAGCACTCACTAAGATGCCTGATAGGTTACTGTTACTCACAGGCAGATATCATTCCTAACTGATATGCTCAATGCTCTGTGAAGTTATAAACAATATCCTCCCACATGGCTGGAGAGAGTGTACACTAGTACAGCCTTTCTGAAAAGCAATTTGGCAATGCATATAAGGAGCTTTTAAAACACTCATATTAATAAATTGTATTGGCAAGGGTGTAGGGAAATAGGCACTCTCATGCATTGCTTGTGGGTGTGTAAACAGTCTCTAAGATGTAATTGTTAAGGGAGAAAGGCACATAACGGTGCATAAAGTATGCTTCCAATTGAGTGAAAAAAAGAGGGGGAAATATATGTGTTTACTCGTATATGCAGAAACCACCTCTGAAAGAATAAACATGAAACTGGTAACAGTAGTTGACTCCAGATGGGAACTTGGAAGGCTGTGGGACAGGGAGGGACTGGAGGAACTTTTCACTGTATACCAGTATTTTTTTTTCCTGTGGCTCATCTAGGATCTCATGGAAATCCATCCTAAGTAAATAATCAGAGATAAAAGCACATAAAAAGATGCTCACACCAAATGTTATCACTAATTGTGAAAACTTGGGACTAAGCTAAATGCCCCACATCAAAGGAGAGGTTAGGTAAATTAGATATATCAATGAAATAGAATGCTTTGTAACCACTAATATATTATTTATAAACGATGGCATAGGGATGTGCTTATGATATAACTAGTGACCCAGTGCAAGAAATTCGTGCACATTAAAAAGGGATTAGAGGAAATACTTTAATATTGCTATTTGCCCTTTCTCTATAATAGAAGTGTCAGAGATTAAAGAAAATTAATCAAATGTTTATGAAAACCTTCCTCCTGTCAGAGTCTGGGGTTCATCATGGAACCCAAAATCAAGTCCCCACCAACCACATGCACCTCAAAATCACCTGAGACCCAAACCTGGCTGCCCTGCTCCCCATTGAGCTAGATCCAGACCCAGCCAGTCCCACCCTTGTCAAGCCCTGACAGGCAGGGAGTGTAGCCTCAGGTCCCCTGGCCCAGCGCCAGGATGGGCGGCATGGCCTGAGGTCCCCCAGCCCAGACCGGGCCGGGGGTGTGCCTTGAGGTCCCCTGTCAAGCCCGCCAGGTGGGGGACATGGCCTGAAGTTCCCTGTCAAGCCCTGCTGGGTGGGGGCCATGGCCTCAGGTCGCCCATCAAGAGTCAACAGCAGGGGGGCGCAGCCTCAGGTCCCCTGTCATGCCCCATTGGGTGGGGCGTGGCCTGAGTTCCCCTGACCCAGCACTGGGGGTGCACCTTGAGGTCCCCTGTCAAGCCCTGCCAGGTGAGGGGGCATGGCCTGAGGTCCTCTGTCAAGCCCCATGGGTCCCTGCTGATCCCTCATTAAGGCTCCTTATGGGAACTTGGCCTCAGCTGTGGGTTCAGCCATCTTTGTGATGGAGTGATGGTCAATTAGCACATTCCCTCTTTATTAGCTAGAATGTTAATTTAAAAGGTCAGAATATTTTTTAATATATTTTATTGATTTTTCACAGAGAGGAAGGGAGAGGGATAGAGAACCAAAACATCGATGAGAGAGGAACATCGACCAGCTGCCTCCTGCACACCCCCCACCGGGAAAGTGCCCACAGCCAAGGCACATGCCCTTGACTGGAATCGAACCCAGGACCCTTCAGTCGGCAGGCCAATGCTCTAGCCACTGAGCCAAACCAGTTAGGGCAAAAGGCCAGACTATTTATTGGCTTTAAACTTTTACACTCAACCTCTAGTCAATTTAAATAACCTTGTTGTTATGTAAATAACCTTGACAATGTAAATGGAAAAATGTGACTCATAGAAGATTGGAGGAAAAATTAGCAGACCAGTGTTGCTCAGTAGTTGAATGTGGGCCTATAAACCAGGAGATCGTGGTTCAATTCCTAGTCAAGGCATAAGCCCAGGTTGCAGGCTTGATCCCCAGTGCAGGGGTGTGCAGGAGGTAGCTGATCAATGATTCTTATCACTGATGTTTCTATCTCTTTCTCCCTTGTCCTTCATGTCTGAAATCAACAAAGAAATATATTTTTTAAAAGCAGCTGTTAAAAAAAAAAGCAGCCATAATGTCTTTATCTTAGAGAGTGGATAATCAAGAGAGATTGTAAGAATCTGATGGAAGGAGAAACAGGTTAATAAGTCAAAAAATTATGTTATAAACTCTAACACTGAGTTTTGAAGGTAACCACAACAAAAATGAAAACTATGAGGCCCTCACAGGCATGGGATTGTAGGCAGGAAAAACAGAGGAAGAAGACAACTGCATTTCATCCTAAACTCCTCTATTATTTGATTTGCTACCAGATACACACATTATTTTGAATAAAGGGCAAAATAATTTAAAAATAGGCTATAGGATGATATATATAATGTGATTTCAATCATAAAAAGAAAAATGCACGAGAAAAAAGACTAGAAGGAAATATATCAACACGTTAACAGTGGTTGCTTCTGGGTGGCAGAATCATGGGTGGTTTCTTTTTATACTCCCTCTATGTTCTGTAGCTTCCAAATTTTCTATTATGCTCCTAAGTCAGAAACATAGGAGAAATAAAACCAGAAAATAGGCCTAAGGAAAGAAAAATAAATACTTGCTGATTGACGCACTAAGAGAACACTGTCCAGGGCTGCCACTGAACCACAGTGTCCCTCTTTTAAATGCTTAGGTCACTGTTCGGCAAACTTACTAGTCAACAGAGCGGCAAACCGTGGCTCGCGAGCCGCAGTTTGCTGACCACTGGTCTAAGGAGCCTTGGGCCTTGCAGAGCTCAACAGTCAGCATAATTTCCCTCCTTTGCCATTAGTATTACCAAAGGGACATGATGATGGGAGCAGAAGACGCTCTCAGAAGCCTTAGACTGCTTGCTAAAATCTGCTCAAGGTCTTCTTCATTTCATTTTAAGCCATATCACATCAACAGCAAAGTGCTCCATTACCTCTGGCTTTGCTGAACTGAGTGCATGAACTGTGTCTCATTGATCATTTTTGCTCCAGCACCTAATACCTGCCACACAACAGGCACAGTTTGCTAAAGAAACAAATGAGTGACTGAATCCTGTCTTCCTATAATGAATGTCCCACCTGCCTCCAGCCTATTTGTCCCCTAACCACCCCCACACCGTTTAAGGACAGAACACTAGGTCACCTTTAGGACTCCATGGAGCATCATCTGAATTCTTCTTTTTCTTCGGTCGAGATTTCAAAGCAGGGTCGTCGTCGTCAGATTCCAGGGAAGGGTAAACTATAGAGAGAGGGAAAAGCAAGATAAACTGAGATCTCATCCGGAAGCGTGAAAACAGAAGGATACCTACGACTCAGCTCCTACCACTCCCCCAAAAGCGGCCCCTTTATTTCAATCCAAATTCAACTACAGGCGTCCCTGAATGAGCCACATACTCTTCACGCGCTCCTGCTGCAAATGTCCTTCTCCGGCATCATCTCATTCTGACTCACGCACCCCACATCCACTTAGTGAGTAATTTCATGAGTTGCTTTACTGACCCTGCAGAATTCAGCTCCAGATTCACTCCCTGAAGCAGTGGTTCTCAACCTTCCTAATGCAGTGACCCTTTAATACAGTTCCTCAGGTTGTGATGACCCCCAACCATAAAATTAATTTTGTTGCTACTCATAAGTGTCATTTTGCTACTGTTATGAATCGTTATGTAAATATCTGTGTTTTCTGATGGTCTTAGTTCGACCCCCACAGGGGTCCCCGACTCACAGGTTGAGAACCGCTGCCCTAAAGCTGTCCCTCATTCTCGTAATCTGATTCAGGTGCCTCCTCACCACTGCATACCCTCACTGCAGTTATTTATTATGTCGTGCTTAAGAGATAATTAGTAAACCTGTCACCCCCAATTTACCAGGAAGACAGGGAAATGTACTGTTTGAGTTCAAACAAAGGCAGCCTAACATAATGCAGAGGAGGTGCTCAGAAGCGTTTTTTGAATTAATGAAAAAAGAATGGTGCACACATTATTCACAAAAAGGGAACAAAAAGCCTACTTGGCTGAATTAGGAACAAGATTCCTGGAACGGAATGTTCTGAATATCAAAACACACATATGTAAGCAGCTCATACTATACAAATGCACACAAACATCCAGTTTTATCACACTCTCCTTACAGTCCTCATGCAACACCTATAGAATTTAAGGGGAAAGTGGTCTAGAAAGGTCCTACTGATGAGGTCAAACTCTGCTGCTGTGACTGAACCTAAGAGAAGCAAAGTGAGATTGAAAAGTTTCCAGCTTCAAATTTCTCTAGGATTTTACTTCATCAGAGAAATTCAGCCTCCCACCTCTTTCTAGAACATAGAGTTGGCCAATCTATAATAATAAAAGTGTAATATGCTAATTAGACCGGACAGCAGAACGACCTTCCGGATGTCCTTCTGGACGAAGGTGCAGCTGCGAGGGCCAAGGCCCTTGCACGAATTTCGTGCATCGGGCCTCTAGTAGACATATGAAAAGATGCTCAAAGTCACTAATCATAAGAGAGATGCAAATTCAAACAACAATGAGGCTATCAATCACCTCACAGCTGTCAGAATAGCTATCACCAATTAGTCAACAAACAAGTGCTGGAGAGGATATGGAGAAAAAGGAACTCTAGTGCACCATTGGTGGGGATGCAGACTGGTGCAGCCACTGTAGAGAACAATATGGAGTTTCCTCTAAAAATTAAAAATGGTCTTGGCAGGCTTGGCTCAGTGAATAGAGTGTCAGCCGTGAACTGAAGGGTTGTGGGTTCGATTCTGGACAAGGGCATGTACCTTGGTTTCAGGCTCGATACCTGGTCCTGGTCAGGCTCATATGGGAGGCAACCAATCGATATGTGTCTCTCTCACACTGATGTTTCCCTTTCTGTCTCTTCCTCTCCCTTCCACTATATCTAAAAATCAATGGAAAATATATCCTTGGGTGAGGATTAAAAAAAAAAAAGGCACTCTTACTCTTTGGGACAGCATGAATGGACCTGGAAATTATTATGCTAAGTGAAATAAGCCAGTCAAAGAAAGACAAATACCATATGATCTTACTTACATGTGGAATCTAATGAACAAAATAGGTCCTGAGGCATGGATGCATGGAACACACTGCCAGATTTCAGAGGGAAGGGGTTTGGGGGGCGGAGGGGGGGCAGGAAGAGATGAACCAAAGAACTTACATGCATAGGCCATGGACACAGACAATAGTGTGCGGAAGGCCTGGGGTGGTGGGAGCCAGGTGGAGGGAGGCAAAGGGGGGGATGGGGGACATCTGTAATACTTTCAACAATAAAGATTAAAAAGACTCTCAGAAGAAAAATACTCTCAGCAAAAACAGAACAGAAGTGAACTTTCTTAACCTCAGAACCTATAGCTGACACCATAATAGTGCAAAGACTGAGTGCTTTCCTCTTCGATTGGGAACAAGGCAAGGGTGTTGTTTAAACCTTGTGTTTGAAATGCTAGCTAGAACAAAAAGGCAGGAAAAAATTACATAGATTGGAAAGAAAGGAATAAAATTGTCCCTACTTGAGCAGAGGCTAGGTGGAGGGGACAAAAGGGGAGAAACGAGGAACAACTGTAATAGTGTCAATAAAAAACATTTGTCCCTACTGGCACATGACATGATGATATAAACAAAAGAGAAAAGAATACACCAAAACAACTAGATTGAGTTTACCAAGTTTGCAAGATGTAAGGAAAACACAGAAAAATCAATCAATCATTCAGGCACGCACACACACTAGCGATAAACAAGTGGAAACCGGGGTTTAAAAAAGGTACCATTTCCAATATCACCAAAGTATACAGAGTTTAGGGATAAATCTAACAAAACATGTGCAGGATCTGTATGCTGAAAACTATAAAAAAAACTGCTGCAATAAATGTTTAAACAACTAAATATGGAGGGACATACTATGTACATAGATTAGAAAACTGAATATACCTAAGGTGACAATTCTCTTGCAGTCATTGTGAAAAACAGTTTGGTGGTTCCTCAAAGAGTAAAATATAGAATTACCATATGACCTAGGAATTCTATCCTAGGTATATTCCCAAGAAAAATAAAAACATAGGTCCACACAAAAAATGCACACAATTGTGTTTAGCAGTGTTATTAATAGCCAAAAGGTAAAAATAACCCAAATGCCCATAGGCAGATGAGTAAATAATCAAATTGTGGCACATCCATACAATGGAATACTATTTAGCCATAGAAAGGAACAAAATGCTGATGCATGCCACCTTGAAAACATGCTAAGTTAAAGAAGCCAGACACAAAAGGTCACATATTATAGGATTACTTTTATATGATACTAGAGGCGCAGTGCACAAATTCGTGCACAGGTGGGATCTGGCCAGCCCAGCCCCAATCAGGGTGGATCAGGGCCGGGACTGTTGGAAGGAGACAGTGGGAGGTTGGCCAGCTGACCCACCCTGATTGGGGCCCAATCAGGGCCAGGCTGGCTGGGAGGAGGGCCATGGGTGATCGGCCAGCGAGCCCTGCTCCTGATTGAGGGGTGGGGGGGGACAGAAGTGAAGCCAGCTATGGGGAGGGACTATGGGCAGTGGGCCAGACTGCCCCATCCCTGATTGATGTGTGTGGGGCAATCGGGGGCGAAGCTGGCTGGGGGGAGAGGTCATGGGCTAATCAGGGTGGTGGGGGCTGATTGGGGGTGGGGCCAGCAGTGGGCTGGCTGGCCCTGCCCACAAATGAGGTCCAGAGGACCAATCAGGGGGCAGCGGCCTGGGGGAAGGGCCATTGGTGGTTGGCCAGCCGGCTCTGCCCCTGATCAGAGAGGAGGTGTTTATTGGGGACGGGGCCAGCCTTGGGAAGGGGCTGTGGACAGTGGGCCAGCCAGCCCTGCCTCTGTATGGAGTCTGGGGGGCCAATTGGGAGCTAGCAGCCTGGGGGAGGGGCCATGGTTGGTTGGACGGCCAGCCATCAGGGATGGGACCAGCCAGGGGGAGGGGCTGTGGGTCAATCAGGGAAGTTGGGGCCCATCATGGGTGGGGCCAGCCAGAGGGAGGGGCCTCGGGAGGTTGGCCGGCCAGCCCCACCTCCCGATCTAGCCGATTCACTGGCGGCAGTGGGTGTCATAGCGACCTATCATTCCATCGTTACTGCTCGTCATTGGCTTTTTATATATGTATAGATATTCGTGATAGGTAAATACTTAGAGGCAGAAAGTAGATTGATTAGTGATTACTAGGGAATAAAAAGAAAGGAACATGGGGAACAATTACTTCATGAATACAGGGTGTTTTCTGGGATGATGAAAATATCTTGGGCCCTGGCTGGGTAGCTCAGGTGGTTAGAGCACCATCCCAATACGCTAAGGTTATGGGTTTGATCCCCAGTCAAGGCACAAACAAGAAGCAACCAATGAATGTATAAATAAATGGAACAAATCAATATTTCTCTCTCTCACTAAAAATCAACCAATCAATCAAAAAGAAATAGAGAGGGGTAGTAGTTGTACCACACTGTGAATGCACTAAATCTACTGAATTGTACACTTTAAAATAGTCAATTAGTGGTGAGTTTTCTCACAATTACAGATAAAGCCTTCGCAACAGATGATCTACAGACAAGTGACAAAAACCATGCAATAGTGCCTCCCATCAGAAAAGAGTAAATGGGCCGGAACCGGTTTGGCTCAGTGGATAGTGTCAGCCTGCGGACTGAAAGGTCCCAGGTTCAATTCCGGTCAAGGGCATGTACCTTGGTTGCGGGCACATCTCCAGTGTGGGGCGTGCCAGAGGCAGCTGATCAATGTCTCTCTCTCATCCATGTTTCTGACTTTGTATCCCTCTCCCTTCCTCTCTGTAAAAATCAATAAAATATATATATTTTTTTAAAAAGAGTAAATGGGGGCTCTGTTTTTTACAAAATTAAGCTCTGGTAGGAGAGAAGGCTGCTGAAAGAGCAGATGAAGAAGTGAAGACACCTCCCGTGTTTAAAGAAAGACTGCTGAAAACTAGGCCTGGATCACATTTTAATTTATGAAGCTGGTATCTACCTTAAGCAAATGCCCTCAAGAACCTACACCTAGAAGAAGCCCAAGGCCAGGGTTTAAGGCTTCAAAAGATCCACCGACTCTGCTGCTGGGGACAGATTCCAATGGGCACTAACTGAGCAAGGATTAGTATTAGGAGCATCACTATCTGTGTCAGTGTTATGGCTTCAAAGCCAAAGAGATTTTGAGGGGCGTGCCCTTAACCCTCTTTTTCTTGCAAGCTCTGTAATTTTACACATTTTCAGAAGGGGATGTTTTTTAGGAAACAGAGAAGGGTGGTGGTTGCATACATCCCATTGTAGCAGAAAAGGCTCTGATGAAAGATGTCAGTCTCCGTAATTAATCCACAAGTAGTACGAAATCCTAATAAAAAAACCTTAAGAGGATTTTTCATAAAATTTGAAAAGCTAATTCTAAAATCCATCTGGAATAAAATAAAATAAAAAAGCTCAATAATGGCCTAGAAATTCTGGAAGAATAAGAACAAGTAGGTTGGCACCTCCTTGTGAAGCTGCCTTTCCGGTGTCGCTGGGCAAAGCGGGAGGCGGAGGGAATGGGAGAGCAGAGGCTGACTAAGCTGTTGGTTCGGAGGGGACTGGTAAGACCCGCTCCGGATGTCTGGGTGCAGGTGGATGTAACTCTCGGCTGGAAGGAGGATAGGTGGCCCGGGAACTTGGCACGCCCCCAAGACCAATCACAGCTCAGGACAGAGATGATGGGCTTGGTGAGCTTCTGTGGTCCCCTCAGGTTCAAAGGATGCTCTGCAGAAGGGATTTGCCTTACAAGACACAAGACCTACAGTAACCAATCTGTGTGTTATTGCCACAGGACCAAACAAAATGATTTTATGAACAGAATGATAATGAGATCTAACACGCAGCACTTACCACGTGCTAGGCAATGTTCTAAGTGCTTTATGTATATTAATTCATTTTAACCCCACAACAACCTATAAGAGGTAGGTACAGAGAGGCTAACTGGCTTGCTGAAGGTCACATAGCTGTTAAGGGCCAGAACTTGGAATAAAGAGTAGAAAAAATATTTAGACTTACATGAGAATTCAGTTTATGACAAAAATGGAATGTCAAATCAAGGGGATAATGATGAACTAGTCAAGAAATGGTGTTGGGACAAATGACTACACATATGAAAAAAAAAAGTTACATTCTTACCTCCCACAATTCACAAAATTTTGATTCTAGAAAAAAAAAGCTAAAATTTTAACTTCTATACAAGTTTTAGGTGCAAACATAAGAAAATCTTACACAAGCCATAATATATTTAAAAAAATGGTAAAGATGACTATGTAAAAACTGAAATCTTCTATATGCTAAAAGATGCCATAAATAAGTTAAAATACAAGCAACAGACGAAAAGAAAATATTTTTCAACACTTCAAGTATGTATTAAAAACACTCCAACAAATGGAAAATAAAGAACTCACAAATCAATAAGAAAAACAAACATCCTAGTAGAAAAATAGATAAAAGACTGAATAGATAATTCACAGAAAAGAAATAAAGAAGAGCAAATAAACATAAAACAAACTGAGACACCATTTTTTACCCTCTGCTTGGCAAAAATAAAAAAGGCTGGTAACATCCACTACTGGTAAGGCTGTGGAGAGACAGGTTTTGCTCATGCACTACTCATATTCTGGCCATTTTGGAGGGGAATTTGGCACTCTTAACATTTTGGACATACCCTTAAACCCAGGATGTCTAACCACCCTAGAGAAATGTTAGCTGGCACATGGGCTCTAAAGGTTATTTATACGAATTTTCATTGAAGCATTGTTAGAAATAGGAAAATACTAGAAACAACCGTAATGTTAATCAGTAGGAAATGGCTAAACAAATTATGGTACAGCTATGTTATAAGACTACTCTGCAGGAGGTATATATCAATATTATTGATGAAGCAGATCTCTAGGAACTGATACTGAAAGATATCCAGGCAAGCTTTAGAACCATAGACACTACACTGCACTACACTACACCTTTACCTATTTATAGCTACATGCAGGTATAAACACAAGAAAATGAAAGGTGTAAGTCAAACTGTTAACAAAGGTCACCTGCCTCAGGTAACATGAGGCAGATGAGTGCTAGTTAAAAGTAACTTCTACTGCCAAAACCGGTTTGGCTCAGTGGATAGAGCTTTGGCCTGCGGACTGAAGGGTCCGGGTTCGATTCCGGTCAGGGGCATGTATCTTGGTTGTGGGCACATCCCTAGTGGGGGGCGTGCAGGAGGCAGCTGGTCGATGTCTCTCTCTCTCTCTCTCTTTTTTTTTTTAATATATATATCTTATTGATTTTTCACAGAGAGGAAGGGAGAGGGATAGAGAGTTAGAAACATCGATGAGAGAGAAACATCAATCAGCTGCCTCCTGCACACCCTCTATTAGGAATGTGCCCAAAACCAAGGTACATGGCCTTGACAAGAATCGAACCTGGGACCTTTCAATCCGCAGGCTGACGCTCTATCCACTGAGCCACACCGGTTTTAGCCAATGTCTCTCTTTTATCGATGTTTCTAACTCTCTATTTCTCTCCCTTCCTCTCTGTAAAAAATCAATAAAACATATTTTTTTAAAAAGTAACTTCTTCTTTCTGTCTTGCTCTAATTTGGGTCAATAGCACTAATTTAAAAAAAAATAGTAGTATTAAAACAAAAGCCTACATTAATGTCAGCTATACTATACAATTTAAAAAATAGCATTAAAACAAAAGCCTACATTAATGTTAGCTACACGATACAAAAAAGTGCTTTATACACTAAAGTACTCAATAAATCTTAGCTTACAAAAATGAGTCATCTCCTGAGTCATGTAAAAAAAAACAGGAAAAGGTTATTCCATATACCTTTGCTAGGGATGAACAGAATGACATAGAACACACAAAAAAATACAGGTGGTGGAAGTGAAATAGGCAAGAGGGAAAAAAGTCATCAGTAGAGGAGGTTGGACTAAAAGTGAATGATAGCTAATCATAACAGCTATCAATTTCTGAGGACCACCATGAGCAAGACAGTATGTCAGGTGCTCTATACAAGCATCATCTCTAATTCTTTTTTTTTATTTTATTGATTTTTTACAGAGAGGAAGGGAAGGGAGAGAGATAGAAAGTCAGAAACATCGATGAGAGAGAGACATCGATCAGCCGCCTCCTGCACGCCCCACTGTGAAGATGTGCCCGCAAGCAAGGTACATGCCCCCGACCGGAATCGAACCTGGGACCTTTCAGTCCGCAAGCCGACACTCTATCCACTGAGCCAAACCGGTCTCGGCCATCTCTAATTCTTCAATCAACCTGTGAGATAGCCCCATTTTGCAGGTTAAGGAAAGATGGCTCGGCTGTCCTGGACTGAGACTGGGATGGAGACGGGGGTGGGGAACCCTGCTGGCCTGCACGCAGGTGTTCGGCTTACTATACTCTGCGTCCTTGAAGCATGCTCCCAAGCTGTCCTGTTCATCCAGACTGGCGTTCTCCTCCTCCTCGCTCTCGGTTTTCCAATATGCTGGCCGCTTGATGGGCCGCTTTCCTGGTGTGCGCTGGGAAGCGGGGCTGCTGGACACCGTGCCCAGCCCGCTGCTGGAGCTCGTGCTGCTTCGGTCCTGCCCCCCGGTCCACCAGGCCTGCAGGCTGGAGGTCGCTGGGGAGGACGACGAAGACTGCAGGTTGGCCATGCACAGCATGCCCTGGATGGCCTCCTGGGTGCTAGGAGAGGCAGGGGCCTCGCTGCAAGGGACAGAGGAGACATGCTTAGGTCGTTTCTTGCGTTGACGATGGAAATTAGTCATCAGAATTGTCAGGGACGAGGGCCAACAGCTGAGGGGTCAGGGTGAGAGGAGGAAGAGAATCATCCCGGTGAAAAACCAGAAACCAGTAAGGAACCAGATAGTATCACAGACTGTTTTCATGAAAAGGCCAGTCCTTCCTGCTTCAAGTCTCTCCACAGACAGCATGCAAGGTGGCAAAAAGAGGGGCGCATCTCCCTCCATGTTCATCCATGCTGCATTCTTTCCTTTTTTGTTTTTTAAAAGGTCCGGTTCTCCTTCCTTGTCTCTTCCAGCCCCTCTTCCAGCTTCCCAAAACCGATTCCCCTGGATGTCTATATAGCCTCTCTTTCTCTCTCTCTCTCTCTCTGACCTTACATTTCTTAGGGCAGATTTCACGTCTACATCATTCTTTCAGTCCTAACGCCCTGGCTAATCCTTTGTCCCTTTAAATAAGAGCTGGGTAAATGTTCGCTGACTGGCAGCCTCGGCCCTGTGAGTGGGGGGGGGGGGTGTTTGAGTGGCGTGGAAAGGGAAGAACAAAGTCGGTACTCACGTGAGGGCAGCATAGTCAGGTCCCCCCACCTGCCTGCTGGCCTTGAGCAGATCAAGAATTCCACCAGCTCCACTCCCATTCCCAAGCTTGCCTTCGACCCCTTCTACCATGTCCTCATCGGTTGTATAGTCCTCCTGTGGGGAAAAAAGCACATTATCTCAGCGGCCAAGGGTTGGTCAGGTAAGTGCCCAATGACAGTCTCACCCCTGAAACTAGTATCTTCTGAGCACCGAGTATAAACTAGTATAAACAGAATATGCATTATTTCACCTTCGTTCCCACAGATCTTTGTGAAGTAGGCAGTGGAACTCCCATTTTAGAGATAGTGAAACTGAGGCTCTGTGAAGTTCAACAGTGTGTGCAAGATCTCAATCAGATATTCCCAATCAGATGTTCTTTCTGCTACCTCACACTGCTTCTATTCTACTCTGTATTAAAGACTTTTCAGTATTTTAACTAAATGATAACCTTCCATTGATATGCTCAGCAGCACTTAGCACACAATCTTTCACTTAACAAATATCGTAGTTGCTGAATACACTGGATAGCTTGCTTCTCCCCGAGTAGAATGACGGTATCTGCCTTCTGTCTCTATAACCAAGACCAACCACAGGGCAGGCTCCTACCTCAATATCAAACTCAACTTCTCCTGGTTCTCGAACTCGGTTGGGGTCAGAGCAAGGCTTCGCCCGAGGCAGCTTTCGGGGAAATTCTAGAAAACAAAGGTACACACTTATCACAAAGCTAAGGTGAACATCTAAGCCAAACACCCAGGGGAAATAAAATGAGACTATAATATTCCTAAAAGTTATGGCCACAGCCGCTTTAGAAAGGTGAGGAATTAGCTTACAAATCAATCTCTAGAGCAAAGGTTACATGGAGGCCTACAGAGCTGGAAAATCAGACCGTCCACAAGCTCAGGACTGATGTCTGGAGTCTCTCAAGGGCGCAGAAATTCATAACAGCCCCAGAAGCAGGAAAGAGAGAGAACAGGTACACACTTGGTCTTATTATCAGAGTTGTCTTATCCTTTCCCAATCTCTCATCAATCTGCAGTTCGTCATCCGAGTCCAAGTCAAATTCATCATCCATCACGTGTTCTGCCACGAGCCTAGCTTTGTCTGCCTTCCTTGCGATCTTGGCTCGACGAGACTTGGACAAGCTCTTTATCCTCTTGGTACTAGAGGAAAACAGAACAGAAAAGCAGTTACACTCAATATCGTTATGGTGGCAATTCTCTCCAAATTGATCTACAGAGTCAATGCAATTGCTATAAAAATACAGCTGGATCTTTTGAAGGAATTTGTGAATACTAAAATGTATGCAAGCATACAAAGGTCTCAACTGGCCAAAACAATTTGGAAAAAGAACAAAGTTGGAGGACTTATACTATTCAATTTCAAAATTTACTATAAAGCTATAGTAACCCAGGTAGTGTGATACTAATATAAGGACAGACATATGTCATTGGAACTGTGCTCCAAGTCTACAATTAAACTCTTAATTTTATGGTCAACTGATTTCTGATAAAGGACCCAAGGCAATTCAGTTGGGAATGGATGGTCTTTTCAACGAAGGTGCTAAACTAACTGGCTATCACATGCAAAGAAATATGGATTCATACCTCACATCATACTCAAAAATTAACTCAAAGTGGATCATAGGTCTCTAAATGGAAAATCTAAAACTATAAAACTTCTAGAAGAAAACAGAAAATATGTTTGAGACCTAGGATTAGGCAGAATTCAAAATGTTTGTGCTTTAAAACACACTATTAAGAAAATGAAGACAAACCACAGACTGGGAAGAAATACTTGCACATCACTTATATGAGAAAGTATTTGTATCCAGAACATTTAAATAACTCTTAGAACTCTATAATAAGACACATAAACCAATTAAAATGAGCCCTAGCCGGTTTTGCTCAGTGGATAGAGTGACTGACAGCCTGTGTACTGAAAGGTTCCAGGTTCGATTCTGGTCAAGGGCATGTACCTTGGTTGCGGGCACATCCCCAGTCGGGGGGTGTGCAGGAGGCAGCTGATCAATGTTTCACTCTCATCGATGTTTCTAACTCTTTATTCCTCTCCCTTCCTCTCTGTAAAAAATCAATAATATATATATTTTTTTTTAAAAAAAAACAATTAAAATTAGCAAAAGATATGAATAGACCTTAGTCATTAAATGCACAGGATATCTTTTTTCTAAAGATGATATACAAATGGCCAATAATCACACAAAAAGATGCTCAACATTGTTAAGTCTTAAAGGAAATGAAAATTAAGCCACAATGAGACACCACTTTATATCCATGAGAATGGCCATAATTAAAAAGAGAGAATAACAAGTCTTAATCAGTATATGGAGTAACTTGTAATTGCTGGTGGGCATATAAAATGGTACATTTTGGAATAAAGTATGGCAGTTTCTTAAAAAGTTAAAAATAGAGTTACCATATAAACCAAAACTTGACTCCTAAGTAAGAAAAAAAAATATGGCCACACAAACATTTGAATGCAAAATGCTCATAGCACCATCATTCCTAACCCAAAGTGGAATCAATCCAGTGACCACCAACCAGTGAGCAGAGAAACAAAATGTGATATATCCATACAATGGAATGCTATTCAGCAACAAAAAGGAACCAGTTAATAATTATTACTACTTCATGGATGAACCTAAAAAACGTTATGCTAAGTGACAGAAGCCAGACACAGAAACACACATATTGTGTGACTCTGTTTATAGGGTGTGTCTGGAAAAGACAAATCCATACAGACAGAAAGTGGATTAGTGGTTGCTGGGTCTGGGGGGAGGGAAACAGGGCTGACTGTAAGTGGGTACATAAGGGATCTTTTGGGAGACAAAAATATTCTAAAACAGGATGGTAGTAATGGTTGCACATTCTTTAAATTTATTAAAAATCATTTAATAGTACACTTAAAATAGGTTAACTATGTGGTAACTACATTATACCTCAAAAAAGCTGTAAAAATAGATAGTTAACACGTTAAGTGCTCAGCCTGTTCTGTCTTCCAGATGGAAAGTAGAATGTCAGTCACCGGTGACAGGCAGGGCGCTTAACGTGTTAAAAACCACCACCACTCAAAAGTAGCTTAAGCCAAGACCGGTTTGGCTCAGTGGATAGAGCATCGGCTTGCGGACTGAAAGGTCCCAGGTTCGATTCCGGTCGGGGGCATGTACCTTGCTTGCGGGCACATCTCCACTATGGGGTGTGCAGGAGGCGGCTGATCGATGTCTCTCTCTCTCATTGATGTTTCTGACTTTCTATCTCTCTCCCTTCCTCTCTGTAAAAAATCAATAAAATATATTTTTAATAAAGTAGCTTAAATAATCCTATTATACATGGTAAACATTATTAACCAGTACAAAGTGCTAAATAAATCTTATTAAAAAAACACACACATTTTTGGTAAATTAGCATACTTGACATATATGGTGAATAGTCATTTGGTGAGCTAGCTTTCCGTTAATTGGCCTGTTTTCTGCCTCACAGAGTTGCTGGGAGAATTAAATGAGCTACTGCAGAGGCTGGCACACGGTGAGTGCCCCATGTAACTAATGAAGTTCTTGGGGCCACAGTGTCCACATCAGTAAAATAGGGGTACAACCCTGGTCTTCAGGGCTGTTGTGAGGACTAAATAAAATAATGTATGTAAATAGCTAAGATGGAAGTTGATACGGAATGGGCGCTCTACCCTATAAATGGTAGTAGCTATTTATACCCAGATCTTTTATTAACATCTCACTATGAAAAATGTCAAATATATTCAAAAACTATAAAAGTATAACCAATTCCCATGTACCTATCACACAGTTAAGTTCCAGCAATTATCAATCTTGTTTCACAGCCAATCGTGTTTCATTCACACCTCAGCCTCCGCAAAACACTGGATTGCTTTGGAGAAAAGCCCAGACATAACAGCATCTGGTCTCCAAATATTTCTATTCCTGCCTCTGCAGGTAACGTAACAGCTGCTTCTGGCAGCTTCAGGAGGAGACAGAAGTAGGAAAGGGGAAAATGTCTCATCATGTCCTCAATAGCCATGACAGGCTGGACCCTTAGGACTCGCAATTTTCCCTTCCCCAGAGACCAACCATTGGTTTGGGACAAAGGCAATGCTCGACGGTCTCTCTAATCTTGGGATCTGAAGACCACCTTTTCCTACACAAAGGCTATTAAGGTAGCCTTGCCACTCGTGTTCTCACCATGCACATACTCTGTATTTGGCTCTTGACTGCTCCTGTCTGGTGTTCTGAGTGTCCAGATGATAACTCTTACTATCTTCCTCTGCCTGCCCACGTGTTTCAGGATTTCTGATGACCTACTCAGCTTCTGTTCATACCCATGCCATGATTACCACCTTTCACTTCAACTTCATCATTTTATTTGTAAGAGCTACCATTAATTAAGCATTTACTATGTGGCAGCTCCTTTGATAAGCACTTTACATATACTATCTCATTTAGTCCTCCAACAACCCTAAGTTTTATCTACAGGAGAGATATAATAAGGACACTGAGGCAGACAGGTTAGTTACTTGCCATGGTCACACATGAACACATGTCAGAGCTGAGATTCAAACTCAGGATTGTCTGATTCCCAAGTCCATGCTTTTTGTTGTGAGCAGCTTTTATTTTATTCTTTGGGAAAATGTTTTGTTAAGAATTATTTTAAGAAATGTAAGACATGCTCATTGTACAAAACTAAAATGCTATTGAAGTGAAAATTTCCTCTCCTGTCTCTCCTATCCTACTTACCAGAAGTAACTACTGTTACAAGTTTGGTTGACAAGTGTAAAATAATAAAAATACTTATTTGTGTGAATGTGCATAAATATCTCTGGAAGGAAATCATTGACATTAATTGTCCATGGGGAGGAGCACTGGGGAACAGAGAGAGGAGTGGGAGCAAAATTTTTCACTATGTATTCTTTCACGCTTTTTGAATTTTAAACTGTAAAAATTAAAATTTAAAACTCTTCCAAAAAGTTAAAATAAAAATAAAGAAATATATGATGTCAACTAATGTCACCCCAATAAATTTAATTTAAAAAATAAAGGGGAAAGTCTGTATATTGCTTTTCTACACATATGTATTTTTTAAAAATTAAAATGGAACTATTCCTATGTATTATTTTATAAACTGACTTTTTTCATTTAAGGATTTAACCTTGGACACTTCTCCATGTCAATAAATATTAAACCCATTCCTTTTTAACAGCCACATGGTATTCTATTCTACAGATGTACCATGATTTATCTAACCCTAATTGATGAACGTGTTTCCAATTACTATTATAAATAACAATGTGAGGATTTCTGTATACACCTGTGCAAATATTTCTGCAAAATAAATTCCTAAAAATTGAATCACAAAAGGTATATACGTAACTAATGCTCTTAACCAGTATGCTATATTACCTCTTATACCTGCCAGCAGTTTCGACCCACTGCCTGGCTGGAATTTCTAGAACTTACACAAGACTTTTCTCAGGACTGCCAATTAGATTCTGGACCTCTCTCCTCCCTGCCCATAAACACAATCATAGTTCTCTGAACAAAGTCATGATATCTGCTAATATCGAGGTATTCCTCCAGATGCAGTCCCTACCCAACCAGATCCCAATTCCCATGCCCTGTGTTGGTGGCATGTTGACACCAACAGTCCCAGTGTCTGTGTTTGTTCTTTCCACCTCACCTGCCATTAGACATCAATAAGGCCAGCGGACCCTCGTTCCCCTCGACGTCCACGTCTGGCGATTCATCATCTGAGTCATTCAAGCGGGTACCAGTGATGTTGAACTGCAGAAGAGGAGGCTCAGCTGTCACCTGTCTGCGTCTCCCCTGTGAACCAGGATGGCCAGCTCCCTCCAGTTTCATTGGTTTAGTTCACTGTCAAAACCACCTGAACGAAGACCTTCTACTACACCGTCCCACTCCCCACTCCGCACCCCAAGTGATCGCAGGAGGAGGAGGTTGAGAATGGCTGGCTCAGGGGAAACCCTTATCAATCTTATAAAGCGTGTTCCCTAAAAAGAGGGGGGAACACCTTCACACGCCCGTAGAAGGCACCAGAATCTTAAAGCAAGGCGGCGCCCTGGATGAGAGCTTTTCTCAAGGACCCGTTTAAGACTCCAACCTGGCACTCCCAGAACAGGTTCTCAAATGTCATTCTCATCCGAGCATTTCAGGGTCCGACTCGTGCCGTGTTTTCTGAGAAGAGGTGCTGACCGCTGCCCCTACCCAGATGGAATCATCACCCTCTGAGTCCTAGGGTCCCACACACACCGGGATGCGGTATCTAGCACACTTCATTGCACTCTTTTTTTTACGCCTTCTTTCTCACTAGCCTGTCAGCCTCTTGAAGGTCACATCTATAGCACCTATCACAGTGCCCAGCATAGACAAGGTCTCAATAAATGCCTAGTAAAGGAGTGGGGCTGGCGGCCAAACACCAGGGGCCCTGAGGGACGTGGGAAAACAGGACGGCCTGTCCTTTCGATGCTCTGCTCTTCCAAGGGACACAAAAGGGTTGGGCTGAACCCATGGGCCAGCACCCACCTTTGCTGTCTGGGAAGAGCCTGTCTTCAGTGCCTGGTGATTGTAAATGTCCATGAGATTATAGCTCAACTGGCCAGCAGGCCCCAAGGCTGAGCTCTCCTTGCCCTTTCGCTCAGCCTTCTTGAAGAGTTCCTTGGGCTTCAGGGCTTTCTTCTTGGAGCCAGTTTTGGAGGGCAGTGACAGCCTGGAAATGGCTACTGAAGTGGGATGGGCTGGCCGGGTTAAGGGAGTGGAGCCGGCTGGGAGGATCCTCTGCATCCCAAAGATATTGCTCGGATTCCCAACCTTCTGTTGGAAGATGTCCTACAAGAGTGTTAGTACACAAGGGGGTTAGAGCCTTCTCCGGGGTGCTCTCTGCTAAGAGCGGGGGTCCATTCGCGGCACGGGCGGCACGGCTATGGAGGTGGCTTGCGGATGCTCCACAGAGGCACACCTTGGTTTTCGCACGGTAAGTCATCGAGAATGACTGGGTGGCGTTTCTGTACCCAGCCGTTGAGGAAGAGAGAGAAGATGAGCAGAGGAAAAGCCCGGCATTGTTGTCAAAACTGGAGAGGAGTGAGTAGAGGCTGGGAGGAAGGGGGCAGAGGTGGGGAATATATCTGTAATGCTATCCGCAATAAAAATCTATTTAAACACTGGAGAGAAAGGTCTCCAAGAGCAGCTGATCTGAGACAAAACGACTGAGTCAACTGGTGGTTGCGACTCTAAGGATGGCAGGATTGGAGAGAAAGAGAGAGCTTCTCATCTGAATTCTGCTACTAGCTACCTCCGTGGCCTCAGAGAAGTAATGTGAGCACTCGGGGCTCTGTTTACTCAGCTGCCAAATTAAATAATTAAACTAGAGAGGTGCTTTGCAAAGATGCCCTGTGGCTCCGTTCAGCTTCTTGGGAGGACCCTGAAGATCAGAGGGAGATGGAAGCAAACAAGAGGCCTTCGTGGAGCTGTAAGCCCCTCACCTTCATCTTCTTCCCAGCGGCTGTGCTTTGACTTGGTTGGGTATCTGAGACTTCCAAGTAAAATCTTAGTGAAAATATCCGAAAGCCAATGGATCAGCTGTGATCCATCACTAAGTCCTCTCCCAAGAACTGCAAAGTTCTGGGCGTACCAAACTGATTTAAGTGGGAAGAGCCGGGAAGAGCATCGGCCTTTTAATGAAACCTGAAGGATTTTGACCATCGGGAGGGAAGGGAAAGGAGGGAGGAGGTGGACACTGTAAGCTGTGCTCCAGGCAGTGAAACACGCGGTGAGCGGTGAGGCTACAAGCCCCTTCCGCATGGATTTAGTGCCGAATGGAACTTCCCAGCTTCTGAGCTGAAGGAGAATTTAAACTTCCTCAGGTCCCATTCTCCTCTGGTGCCTCTGCTACTCCACCAGCCCACTCTGAGGTCTCTCTTTGCTGCAAAGTCTACCAATAACAATGGCTCACATTTATTGAGTACTCACTCTGCCAGGCACTGCGCGAGGGGCTCTACATACATTAGCTCTTCTTTCTAGCGAAACTCAGAGAAGGTGGAGTTACCTCCACTTTACAGAGAGGGATACTGAGGCTCTGAAAGGCTTGCAAGAGACAGAGCAGGAACCAGAACCCAAGTTTCTCTGAATCTCTTACCACTACACCTTACTGCCTCGTGGTATATGCCACCTGTTGAAACATGGCTTTGTAATCATCTTCAACCCGGGAGAACTGTCATTTTGTAGAATGCAGAGACTGAATCAAAATATTAACAACAACAGTAACTACTAATTATGACTTCCACCACCCAATAGCACCAGGACCCACCATCAGAATTTACTGAGAACCGACTGTGTGCCAAACGCTGTAATGAATGCTCAACCTCCAGGATCTTATTGAATCCTTTTAGCAACCCCTGAGTAGGCATAATCATACTCACTGTAGAGATGAGGAAACGAGGCTTAGATGGGTTAACTGTGCCGGGTCCCCTACTAGACTGTGAGTTCTTCGTGGGTAGGCATTGTATTATGTATCTTAAGCACCTAACCCAATGTGTAAGCACACTCGAAGCACATGATGTTTGAGTTAAATAAATAAATGGATCGAGTCCTTGGTTGGGCCTTCCCAGCCCTTCCCCTAAGCCCTTATGCCAAGTGCGGAGGCCTGACCTGCCACTTGAGCCTCAAGCCCTCCCCAAACACCTCCCCTGCTGCCATGCTCCTTACTTCCACCAGGCGGATCTCCCTAGCCAGATCTTTAATGAGCTGGACAGTCCGTACTGTGTCCGGGATCTCATCCTCGTGTTCCGGAAGAGCCTGTCAAACAAAAACAGCGTGAGGACAGACCCCCGCGTAAACGATCCAGTGCTTTTCGACGAAGGTTCCAAGGTAATTCAAGAGAAAAGGGTGGTTACCCCTGGTACTAGACCGGCGAGATAGCCATATGCCCCCAAAAGAACCTTAACGCACGTCCGGCACCATACACAGCGACACATGTACAAACTCAAAATGGGCCACAGGCCTAAATGTAACATCGAAAACTATATACCTTTTAGAAGAAGGCAGAGGAGAAAATCTTTATGACCTTGGGTAAGGCAAAGATTTGTCAGGACACAAAAAGCATGGACCATAAAAGCAAAAAACTGATAAACTGGACTTAATAAAAAAAGAGAAACGTCTCTGGGAAAAACACTGTTAAGACAAACCAGAGGCTCCGAGAAAATATTTACAGCACACATATCTGATAAAGGGCAGTGTGGAGCTGTGTGAGGCACTCAGATGGAGGCCCGGGCCACACCCCTCAAGAAGTCAAGGACCTCAAGGAGGTCCCTGGGAACTTTCCTTCCTCCCCACTCGTGGGGACTGGCCCACAGCTAGCTCAACAGCAGCCAGGCTGAGAGCTGCGGGTTGTGTCTCTTCATTCCTCTGCCATCTCTCTGAGTCCTCGGGATTTACATGTTTATGTAGCCAGATGTGTCAAGCTTCTCCTTTGTGACTTCTCCCATCAGTTTTCACTTCGCTTCAGTATCCAGAGGATTGATAAAAAAAATTCCTCAGCATTTACTTCTTGTTTCCCAGGCTTTGATTACTTTTTCCTTTAACTCTTCTAATCCCTCTGGAATTTGTTTTGATGGCCAGGCAAGGGGTTCATGGCTAAAACCCACGTGACCAGCGGGATAACCTTAACAGCTTCCTCTCCCACCCAGGCCTGGGGCTCTGGAAACGTGGGGAGAAAGTGCTTCTCACGGAAGCCAGTCTTCTGCGCTTCGCAGACAGACC
Organism: Lasiurus borealis; assembly: GCA_004026805.1. Classification (NCBI taxonomy): domain Eukaryota; kingdom Metazoa; phylum Chordata; class Mammalia; order Chiroptera; family Vespertilionidae; genus Lasiurus; species Lasiurus borealis. The sequence goes on along the minus strand of PVJN01003543.1, from coordinate 50,224 downwards.
TCTCCATAAGCATGGCTCCTCAGATCTCTGGCCTACTCTCCCTCTGGCTACACTACTTGGGGCCATCCCTTGTCCCGGGGCCACGCTGGCCCAAGGTAGGAGTGCTTAGAACCCATCCACTTCCCTCCCTTTTGGGGTTTCTGGGACAGAGTCACGCTAAAGTTCACTAAATGGGGGGCAGGAGGGTCAGAGATGAAACTCAAGGTACCACACTGAATGATGTAAAGATGTGAAGAAACAGAATTGCAGGCTAAGGCCCAGGCCTTGTAGATGTGTCAAGAAAGGGCACAAAACATGAAGTCCGAGGATATCTGAGGGGAAGCTGGGCAACAGGAAATGGGGCGATCTCCTTAGGCCACTGTAGGCAGGAAAAGAAGTCTATAAAAATGTCAGAAGCACCCCTAGCTGCTTTGGCTCAGTGGAGAGAGCATCGGCCTGCGGACTGAAGGGTCCTGGGTTTGAATCCATCAAGGGCACGTACCGACCCCGGTTGGAGTTGTGTGTGGAGGGAACCAATCCATTTGTCTCTCTCACATTAATACTTTTCTGTGTCTCTCCCCCTCTCTTCTACTCCCTCTAAAAATCAATGAAAAAATATCCTTGGCTGAGGATTAACAAATACACACACACACATACACTAGAGGCCCCATTGCACGACTCCATGCATGGGTGGGGTCCAGCTGCCAGCCCCAATCAGGACCAATTGGGCTGGGCTGGCTGGGGGAGGGGCCGCAGGTGGTTGGCCAGCCGCCCAACCCCCTGGTTTGCATATTAGCTTATTATTATATAGGATGTCTGTGTATATACACACACGTATATATACAATATATATCAAAAGCATAAAAATATTGATATGTCTTCTTTTTTGCATTTAAAATTGCTTTTTTAAAAATTCAGTATTTTGAGTAGTTAATCCATTCATAAAATTTAAAAAAAATCAAACATTATAAAAAGATATATGCTGCCAAAACCGGTTTGGCTCAGTGGATAGAGTGTCGGCCTGTGGACTGGAGGGTCCCAGGTTCGATTCCGGTCAAGGGCATGTATGTTGGTTGCAGGCATATCCCCAGAAAGGGGTGTGCAGGAGGCGGCTGATCGGTGTCTCTCTCTCATCGATGTTTCTAGCTCTCTATCCCTCTCCCTTCCTCTCTGTAAAAAAAAAAAGATATATACTGAAAAATCTCATCAGCCCCACTAGGCCATCAGCTCCCTTAGGCCACCCCCATATGCCACTTTTATTAGTTATTTTCTGCATCCCTCCAGATTGTGTCTTAAGGCAAACATTAAGCACATACAAATATAATTGTTTTTCCCCTTTTTACACATAAGGTAACACACTATACATACAGTTCTACACCTTTATTTGACAAATTCTAGAAATCTTTCCAAATTGGTACATAGAGAGAACTTACTGAACCTCTTCTACAGCTATTTAATATTCAACCGGATATGTGCATATTGATATATTTCTAAAAAGCCATTTTGGCAGTATGCACCAAGAGTCATACATTTTTTTCCATGCACTTTGGTCAAGTAATTGCTCTTCTAGGAATCTATCCTGAAGAAACTTCAATCAAGAGATCAGGGACAGCCCAGCCATTATGGTTCAGTGTTTGAACATCAACCCATGAACCAGGATTCCAGGTCAGGGCATGTGCCTGGGTTTGGGACTCGATCCCCAGTAGGGGGTGTGCAAGAAATAGCGGATGGATGTTGATGTTTCTATGTCCCTCTCCCATCCTCTCTTTGAAATCAATAAAAGCATTTTTTAAAAAGAGATGAGGGACAAAAACTAATACAAACAGATATCCATTGCATGATTTTCTACAACTGCCTCCCCAAACACATGGATAAATAAAAAGAAAGGAACAGTGGTTGCACAAGTGGTTAGGTGAGGATGATACATCCTTGCCAAAGAATACCATGCCCTAGCTGGTTTGGCTCAATGGACAGAGCCTCAGCCTGGGGACTGAAGGGTCCCAGGATGGAAGCCAGCCAAGGGCATATGCCTGGGTTGCAGGTTCAATCCCCAGTAGGGGGTGTGCAGAAAGCAGCCAATCAATGATTCTCTCATCGTTGATGTTTCTATCTCTCTTTCCCTCTCCCTTCCTCTCTAAAATCAATAAAATATATATATTTTTAAAAAGAATATTATGTAACTATTAAATGTTTATGGAGAACTTTAGTGACACAGAAAAATTAAGATAAGCCAATCAATTCAGGTATAAAATTGTATGTACAGGGTGACAGCAATTATGTTTTTTAAATGCATATAAGAAAGGTCAGAAGAAAATACAGTGGAACCTAGTTTCTTGAACTTCATTCATTCATTCCAGAAGGCTGTTCAAAAACTGCATCATTTTCCATTAACATAATGTAAACTGAATTAATACATTTCAGACCGCCAAATGATTCTGGTTCAACCTTTATTATATATAGTGCATGTCTAATGTACTGTTTAATTTATAAACAAACACCTCTTTTCTTAACTTTATAGAACCACTTCCTACTAGCCTTCAAGGAATTTTTCATATATCGCTGCCTCAGTTTTCTCACTGGCTAACTGCTTTTCCTTTATCCAATCAACAACGGATTTCCACCTCTTCCACTGTCTGTGGCTGCTGTTCTGTGAGCGCTTTCACACCCTTAGCAACATTAGCACTCCTGATGGCTTCTTTGCGTTTTAAAACCGTGCTAACCCAGCAACGAAAGCATTCTCTCCTTTGTTTGTTGCCTTCCATACACTTTTTGTCACATTGAGGCAACAGCATGAAAGGGTTGTCAGGTCCCTGAAGTTTTGGTCGACAGGGGAGACTTTTTTTCTGTGAATACCTTGCTTGTCAAGAACGGAATCGTTCGAGATGGGAGTTGTTTGAGAAATGAGGTTTGACTGTATACCCAAAGGCTAATGTTAGTTCCCTCTGAGTGTTAAAATTACAGGTATTTTTCTTCTTTGTATTCTTTTGTATGTTTTAATTCTCTAGAGTAGGCGTGGATTAAAAGTATGAAAACATAATTCAAACAGTCCTAGCCCCGTCCTCCCTGGTCTCTCCTGCCTCCCCCAAAGAATCTACCCAAAGCTGATCCCCATGAAGGGCAGAATTCTAGAGGAGGTAGAGAAATAAACGTATTTACTTCTTTCCTTGTCCAGGCTCTAAAGGCCAAGTTCAGAGCTTTGCCACCATGGATCAGGTAGGAGGCAGGGTGTCTCCTGTTCTCTCGCAAACCTAAAGGGCGAAAGAAGAAGGCAGAGGGTGAGCAAAGCTAGGCAGGGAAGTGAAAGGCTTCTTTTTTTCTTTCTTTTTTTCTTTTTCAGGCAGCCAGAGAAAATGCTGCAAGTTCTAAACAGAATTCCAGATCTCAATTCTTGTCATAGTGTTCATTTAATGAGTACCTACTATGTGCCAGGCATCTGACATCTACATTCTCATTTAATCTTTATACCCAACCCTGTTATCACGATCTTCAGTTTGTAGTTCAGGAAACTGAGGCTCAGAGAGGCGAAGAGATTGAACCAAGGGCATATACCTAGTAAACTGCCACAGCCAAGACTGAAACCATGTCTGTCTGAATCTGAGGCCTGTGCTTCTCTCACGACACTACTCTCCCTCTTGGGTTCCTAAATATAACACTCAGGGCGACTATGATTGGCCCCCTCCACACAGATCTGCAGGGCCATTTAATGCCCTTGTTCGGAGTTACTCTAGGAGAAGGTTATGACAAAGCCAGATTTACTTAGGCGCAATAAAGCATTTTCTACTGACCTTAGCTTTTCGCGGTGTTAAAGTAATAAGCAGTTAGTCATTTACCCTCTGAACACTTCAGAGACAGTCTGTCTAGGTGGCAGAATAAGGTCTTGAGGTACAGTGGTACCTGGAGATATGAGTGCCCTAACATACAAGATTTTTGAGATATGAGCCGTCGAGCGAGTGATTTTTGCTTTGAAATACGAGCAACAGTTGAGATATGAGTCATCGCGCGGATCAGCCGGCTGCACACGACCCACCAGTTTACCGCGACTCAAGCGTCTCATAGTTTCCCACGCCGCAAGGTTACGGGATGAATTAAACTCGTATCTCGAGGTACCACTGTATTGGGGAGGAGACTACTCATTGGTCTCTAAGGTTCTTTATAATTCTGTTATAACTCTGAGTTACTGATTCCTCCTGGCAAAGTCACCTTGAAGAATCTCAGATCTGATCAAGGGAACTAGTTGATTTCAGAGCAGAGTGGGCAAGAAGACACCTGCAGGTTAGAGACCCAGAACCAACACAATGATACTAGGATGGCCAGGACTGGGCCTTGTCCCCATGGGAAGAAGAATTTCTCAGGAAACTCTGAGACTATCTAGACTGAGTTTCTTATTTTAATTGGTAAGAAATAGGAATGATTTCACTGTTATCCAATTTCCTTAGCCACCTTTGCTAAATAAAAATGTTTAAATCCATGCTCTCCCCTCCATTGTGCTTAGTAAAAAAGCCAATCACAAAAGATCACAAACTCTATGTCTCCAGTTTTAGAACATTCCTGAAATGCAAAATTAAAGAGATGGAAAACAGAACAATGATTTCCAGAAGTTATGGTTAATGCAGGGAGGAGAGTGGGTGAGACTACACATAGGTAACACCAGGGAGAACTCTGTGGTGACGGAATCACATCGTGTCTCAATTGAGGTGATAGTTACATGCATACAGACACACACGCATGCTCAGGAGATTAAGATAAAAAGGACAATAGGCAAAGGGTTTCATACCTCGAAAGATGTCCAGGATATGCTTTCCCACGTACCAACAGATGGTCTCAAAGTTGGGGAACTTGAAGAGGTCTGCAGTGCTCAGCCGCTTTTCAATTTCATAGGCTCTGGGGAAAACAGGCACAACCATCATAAGGATCCTGTTTACTGAGCATCTACTATGTGTCAGCTATTGTTCTGGATGCTTTATATCAGAACATATATACGGCTCATGGGCCTAGGTGGGGAATGTCAGGCCCACGGGCCATATAAGGCCCATAAAATCATTTGGTCTGGCCCTGCGAAGGTATTAAGGGTGAGTTAATTAAATGTTTGACCAAATATGTTAATTTAAAAAAATTTTTTGAATATATATTTTTTTATTTCAGAGAGGAAAAGAGAGGGAGATAAGAGAGATAAAATATCAATGATGAAAGCTGCCTCCTGCATGTCCCACACTGGGGATCGAGCCCACAACCAGGGCATGTACCCTGACCAGCAATGAAAAACCGTGACCTCCTAGTTTATAGGTCAATGCTCAATCATTGAGCCATGCCAGCTGGGGTAGCAGGGTAATTTTTAAGCTGATAATTTTGTATGGCCCAAGAATGATATTACAAATATCCAAATGGCCCTTGGCAGGAAAAAGGTTTCCCACCCCTGCTGTATATCCATTATCTCTAATCCTCAAAACTACCCTGTAAGACCATACTTTAGGGATTAAGTCACAAAGGTTATGTGACTTGCCCTGGCCAGATGGTTCAGTTGGTTGGAGCACTGTCCTGTACACCAAAAGGTTTGAGGTTCGATTCCCCGTCAGGGCACATACCTAGGTTGCAGGTTCGATCCCATCAGGGTATGTTCGGGAGGCAACTGATTGATGTTTCTCCCTCACATCAATGTGTCTGTCTGTCTGTGTCTGTCTCTCCTTCACTCCCTCTTTCTTTAAAAATCAATAAATAAATCCTCAGGTGAGGATTTAAAAATAGGTTATGTGACTTGCCCCAAATCACATTAACTACAAAGTGAGGAAAAGGTATTCATCCTCAGACCAAAGAGCATGAGGAACCAGCATCCATTTCTCTCTGATCATCTTGCCTCCTCAAATGCTGCACTCCTTACTACACAGGAGAACCCCAAAGCCTCTCGCACTTGGGAACGGCCAGCTTGGGCTCACCACAGCCTCGGGACTCACTTGAGCTGCATTTCGATGTTAAGGCTGTGTAAGAAGTTTCCTCCAAAGGCAAGGCAGTCCACCGGGGTCAGCACGGCATGGATCCATCCTGCAGTGCGATATGGCAAAATGAGAGCTGGCAGACATCCCCGCTCCCCACTCAGCTCAAACACAACGCCTTAGAGCAGACAGCCTGGCAGTGACTCAGAACATTCCAAGCTCCTCTGGTTCTGAGCATTCTCCCAGCACACACCCTGGCAAAGCCTGCCATCATTGTAACCCCGACCTGGAACAATCTATGGGGTTAATAAACTCCTCCTTTCCTCCTCTCCTCTTCAAAATCTCTGTTGCCTCCCCCATTCTCTCTCTTGTCTCTGAGAAGGGCATCACCTCCTTCCCGTGACTACCGCTTCTAACTGTGCTCTAGATAAAACAAAGAGTTCTTGTGTTGGACAGATCTGGGTTCAAATTCTGCCATTTCTAGCTAAAATGTCCACTTCACAGGTTTGGCTGTGAAGCATGCATCTAAGTTGGAAAACTATTCTCCTTGCGCTTGACGCTAACCACCTTCTGAAAAACTTGATTTTTCTCCTTAAATCTCTCTCATATTCACTGCCCCTTCTCCATCCATACATCCATGCATCATCCGTCCATCCTACCAATGCTGTGGTCAGACCCCTCGTTATCTCGCACCTACGCTACTTACAACAGCCTCAAAACTGGCTCCTCTACACCAGCAGTTTTTAAGTTGTGGTCCAGGGAATCCTAGGAGATCCCTAGAGCATATCCCAGATTAAAACTATGCTCATGATAATACTGAGATGTGATTTGTCTTTTTCACTCCACCCTCATTCTCTCACGAGTACACAGTGGAATTTTTCCAAAGAGTATATGACATAATATCACCATATACAGAAGCAGATTTGAGGATCCAGTTGTTTTCTGTTAGCCCAAACATTAAAAATATTTGCAAAATGTAAATGTCAATCTTCTCACTCCATTTGCTTTGGTTTGAAAATAGTTATTTTTCATAAATATCGATGTAATAAGCTTATTACTATTATCTCCGAATGTATTAATATATATTTTTTTGCATTTTCTGTTTTAATTTATAATATGAGAAATAATCAATATAAATCAAAAAGCAAATGCTCTTTTGGGTCCTCAATAATATTTAAGAGTATAAAGGGGCCCTGAGTGCCAAGTGTTTGCAAGTCACTGCTCTACACCAATCTCAACCTCTGAAGTCTATATCTTTCAGAACCAACCCAAAGTGATATATCTAAAATACAAATCTGCCCATGTTATCCCCTGCTCATCATTCTTCAGGGAAATGTTATCTACAGGAGAATGAATAAACTACCATATACTCATACAACAGAACACTGGCAAGCAAGTAAAATGAATTAATTTCAGCTACTTGGTTCAACATGCATCTCACAATCACAATGTTCATGGGGGAAAAGCAAGTTAAAAAGAATATTATCTCTAATATGATGATTCCATTAATAGAATATTCAAAAACATGTAAAACAATATCATACATTGCTTAATGAGGCATCCTATATAATAAAAGGATCAAATGCGTAAGAATGATAATCAGCCGAAACCGGTTTGGCTCAGTAGATAGAGCGTCAGCCTGTGGACTGAAAGGTCCCAGGTTCGATTCCAGTCAAGGGCATGTACTTTGGTTGCGGGCACATCCCCAGTAGGGGGTGTGCAGGAGGCAGCTGATCAATGTTTCTCTCTCATCAATGTTTCTAACTCTCTATCCCTCTCCCTTCCTCTCTGTAAAAATTCAATATATACATATAAATTCCTTATTTAAAAAAAGAATGATAATCACCAACTTCAGGACAATGACTAGCCCTGAGAGAGAAAAATGTGAATGTAATTGAAAGCATATAGGAGGTTTCAAATATATTTATAATAATTATCTAACATGGGAGCACCTAAACATGTAGAGCAAATCTTGATGGCTATAAAGGGAGAGACTAACAGTAACCCTGTCATCATAGGGGATTTTAACATCCATTAACATCGATGGATAGATCTTCCAGACAGAAAATAAACAAAGAAATGAGGACCTTAAATGAAACACTAGATCAGGTATATTTAACTGATAACTTCAGAGCATTTCACCCAAGAAGCAGAATATACATTCTTTTCAAAGTGCACATGGAACATTTTCTAGGATAGACTACATGTTATTATGCAAAACAAGTTTCAATAAATTTAAGAAAATTGAAATCATATCAAGTATCTTCTCTGTTAATAATGGTATAAAACTAGAAATCAACCACAAGAAAAATATGAAAAACACAAACACCTGGAGGCTTAATAGCATGTTACCACTAAATAATAAATAAGGTAACAAATGAGATCAAGGAAGAGTCAAAAGATATCTTCAAATAAATGAAAATGAGAACACAACCACCCAAAACCTATGGACACGGTGAAAACAGTCCTCAGAAGGAAATTCCTAGCATTCCAGGCCTATCTCAAGAAACAAAAATCTCAAATAAACAATTTAACTTTACACTTAAGGCACTTGAAAAAGAACAATAAATAAAGCCAATGTGAGCAAGGAAGGAAATACTAAAGATCAGAGCAGAAATAAAAGAAACAGTCTTAAAAAACAATACAAAAGATCAATGAAACCACGAGCTATTTCTTAAAATAACATAAACACAACTGACAAACCTTTATAATCTGACTCATCAAGAAAAAATGAGGACCCAAATAAATAAAATAAAAAATGAGAGTAACAACTGACATGAAAAAAAATAAAAAGGACTGTAACAAAATATTATGAAAAACTATATGCCAGCAAATCGGACAATCTGAAGAAATGCATAAATTCCTAAAAACATACAATCTTCCAAAACTGAATCTGAAAGAATCAGAGAACCTGAATAGACAGATGACAATTAGTGAAATTGAAGCAGTAATAAAAAAATACTCCAACAAACAGAAGTCCTAGACTGAATGGCTTCACAGGTGAATTTTACCAAACATTCAGGGCAGAACTAAAACATACCCTTCTCAAACTATTCCAAAAAAGTCAAGAGGAGGGAGGACTCTCTATCCTCATTTTACAACACCAGCATTATCCTAATGCCAAAATCAGATAAAAACACTATAAAGAAAGAAAATTATAGGCCAATACCCCTTATGAACATAGATGCTAAAATCCTCAACAAAGTATTAGGAAACTGGATACAGCAATATATAAAAAAGATCGCACATCATGATCCAGTGGGATGCAAGGTTGGTATAATATCCACAAATCAATAAACATGATACAGCTCTGCCAGCATGGCTCAGTGGTTGAGCGTTGACCTATGAACCAGGGGGTCACAGTTTGGTTCCTGGTCAGGGCACATGCCAGGGTTGCAGGCTCAATGCCCAATAGGGGGCATGCTGATCATTGATTCTCTCTTACCATTGATGTTTCCATTTCTTCCTCTCCCTTCCTCTCTGAAATCAATCAATCAATCTATATAAAAGAAAACAGGGAAAGTCTGAAATTGATTATCTAAGCTCTTGTCTCAAGACTGGAAAAAGGAAAGCAAAATAAACCCGAAGCAAGCAGAAGGAAGAAAAACAGAGATAAAAGCAGAAATCAGTGAAAATGAAAAAGAAAGACAACAGAGAAAAATCAATGAAATGAGTGTTTTTTTAAAGTTCAATAAAGTTGATAAACCTCCATCAATATTCACACAGAAGAGAAGGCACAAATAACGAATATCAGGAATGAAACAGGATTTCAGTAGAGAATTGGAAGACATCAAATGGATAATAAGGAAATACTATGAACAACTCTACACAAATTTCACAACTTAGAAAAATGGACCAATTCTCCTTAGAAGTACAAACTATCACAACTCACCCTTTATGAAATAATTTGAATACCCTAATAAACTTAAAGAAAACTGAATGCTAATTAAAAACTTCTCCCTAAAGAAATCCCTAGGTCCATGAAATTGGACTTGAGAATTCCACCAAACGTTTGGAGAAAATTCAACACTAATTCTGAAATTAAGAAATCAAGAAAATCTAAACAAATGCAGAGACTTACTGTGTTTGTTAATGGGAAACTCAATATAGTCAAGATGTCAACTTTCTCCAAACTGAGCTAACTGGGAGGACTTTTTCAAAATACACACACTCAGGTCCCACTCAAGACCCACAAATTCCTAATTGCAGGGGTAAAGCTTAGGCAGGTATTGTTTTGGAGAAAGGCCCACCCTGCCCCCATGTCACTCTGATTTATAGCCTGCAATGCCAGCCTCCCGGTCACCATCATTAGCGTCACAGGGCTGAGAGTTCTGTTCTCTATCACCAAGTAGCCCAGTGCAAAGAAGTCCATTAACCTCCTCGTGGGCCTCCCCACCATCAGCCTTCCCAAGGGGCTATGCGGCTCCCTGGCCACCAGGGGAATTTTGTTGCTGTCCAGTCCTGAGCCTTCAGCTGATCGGAGAGGGATAGCCCACATAATCACTCAACACATTATAGGAAGGGGCTGGCTCTGCGACCCCGAGCTTCCTCTTCCCGCCCTCCCCAAACGCTCCCAGGGGCCCAGAAGAGACCTGTGGGAATGAAAAGGGTCTGTCCTTGCTTCACGGAACACTTGTAGCACTTGTCCACCTGGTCCCCAAAGAACATCTCATCCTGGTTCGAGGAGCTGCTCCAGCACTCGAACAGAGTCAGGTTGGCATTTGTCGGGCGGATCAAGTAGAAGATCTTCTCACCCTGAAACAGAAAGAGGTTGAAATGCCAACGACATCGAGGGCTTCCAGAAAAGTCCTCAAGGGGGTCTCCAAAAGGATATTCTCTCTCCCGTGCTCTAAGACCAAAATTCTTTTTCAAACCCATCCAAAGACCATTGTATTAGAATTTGGAAAACTTCAAAAGGTGCTTTGTCACTTTTAAGCTTTTATGATATTGACAAAAATCATTTAAAAAGAGTATTTCCAACAAAATTGTTCAACTTAGCACAAATGTACACCAAAGGCTCCTATTTTTCATGCAACACCAAATGAAAAACGGCCTCTACGGATAAAAAGATCAATGCTACTAGCCCTAGGAGAATTTAAGGTCACATTACCAATGAGAAGAAATTGAATTTGCCTTTAAATGCCATTTACAGAGAGTATTCCTTCTCACACCTACAATCAAAGCTAATAAAAGTTTAAAAGTTCAGTAATCGCCTAAGGACTTCTGGAATATTTTATGTTAGGTGATTATCTGCTAAAAGAAGATTTTATTTTCTAATTATATTTTGCCTGCATAATGACCAGATAGAAAATTTGGCAGAAAAGACACAAAAACCCACTAGCATAAAAATATCCCAACCCACAGCTTTATTACTTTAACCAACATTTCATTATAAATTTCAATGAAGAAAGGCAACAGAAGAAATTATCTTTAAAATTATCTCTTGCACAATTAGAGAAATTTGAATCAGATCTGTAGATTAAATAATAGTATTATATCAGTATTAATTTCCTGATTTTGATAACTATAATATAATGCCCTTGTGTTTAAGAAATACACACTGAATTATTATGATATAGGGACACCATGTCTGCAACTACTCTCAAATGTTTCAGAAAAAATCTATATATAAAATCATTTTATTATGTTTGCTTTAGAGAAAGAAAAATGGTAACCTTTGGAGAATCTGAATAAAGGACACAGAAATTCTTCCTGTTATTTTTGCATTTTTTCAATAAAATTTTTTTAAGTAGAGGAAGAATTTATTCTTATCACATATCTTAAATATATGACACACTATAGACTTAAGAAAGTTACCTGTGAAATGTAAGCAAAAGTTTAAACTCTTTTTTTTGCATTTTAATTTCTTTATTGGTTAAGGTCTTACATATTTGTCCTCATCCCCCCATTAACCTTTGGAGAATCTGAATAGAGAACACAGAATTGTTCCTGTTATTTTTATATTTTTTCAATAAAAATTATTTAGCCGAAACTGTTTTGGCTCAGTGAATAGAGCGTCGGCCTGCAGACTGAAAGGTCCCAGGTTCGATTCTGGTCAAGGGCATGTATCTTGGTTGCAGGCACATCCCCAGTAGGGGGCGTGCAGGAGGCAGCTGATCGGTGTCTCTCTCATTGATTTTTCTAGCTTTCTATCCCTCTCTCTTCCTCTCTGTAAAAAAATCAATAAAATATATATTTTTAAAAATTAAAATATATTTTGAAAAAAATAATTAAAAAAATAAAAATTATTTAAAAATAAAAACATCTGCCTGGTTGGCATGACTCGGTGGTTGAGCATCAACCTATGAACCAAGAGGTTGCAATTCGATTCCCAGTCAGGCACACATCCAAGTTGCGGGCTTGATACCCAATGGAGGACATGCAGGAGGCAGCGGATCAATGATACTTTCTCATCATTGACGTTTTCTTTCTCTCCTCTCCCTTCTCTGAAATCAATAAAAAATATTAAAAAATAAAATAAATAAAAATAAAAAAGTTAAATGTAACATTTGCATGATAGCTCTTCATTTAAATGCTCCAGCTGACAGGAGCGAGCTGGAAGGGGTTAATGGGGTGAAAAAAAGAGGACTTATGTAATACTTTCAACAATAAAGATCAAAAGAAAAAAATGCTCCAGCCCAGCCGGTGTGGCTCTGTGGTTGAGCATTGACCCATAAACCAGGAGGTCACAATTCGATTCCTGGTCAGGACACATGCCCGGATTCTGGGCTTGATCCCCCATGGGAGGGAGAAGGCAGACAGGTTATGATTCTCTCTCATCATTGATGTTTCTATCTCTCTCCATCTCTCTCTTCCTCTCTAAAATAAAAACATTTGTAAAATAAATGGTCCAGTTTCTTCATGAGAAAACAATGGAAACAATTAGTTTAGCATTGGTGATCAGTTTGACAAGAGTCATATCCGTTTTCTGTTCTATCCTTAACATTTCTGAAAACTAAATAGTGTGAACATGGTGGAAAACAATCAAAATCATTTAACTGTGTTTTCTAGACCTCAAAAATACTTTGCAGTCATTAACAATTTATTGCTAATTATAACAACAACTAAAAGGAGAATTATCTATAGGAAGGCTAACATTAAAACAAAACTTCTCATTATATGCTCTGTCCTGATGGTGGTGGGAGTTATATAACAAGAGGCCCAATGCACGAATTTGTGTACAGGTGGGGTCCCTCTGCCTGGCCAGCAATCAGAGCTGATCTGGCTGTCTCGCCCAGTACAGAGAGAGGGACTGCGGGAGGTTGGCTGACTGGGGGGAGGGACCGAGGGAGGTTAGCTGTGGGAGCTAACCCACAGAGGGAAGCTCCTGCATTGAGCATCTGCCCCCTGGTGGTCAGTGTGTGTCATAGTGACTGGTCAATTAGTTGTTCAGTCAACCGGTCATAATGGTTACTTAGGCTTTTATATATCTATATAGACAGATATAGATATACAAAAGTGTCAAAACTCACCAAACTATACACTTAAAACATCAATTTTATGGTATAGTAGAGGCCTGATGCACAAAATTCGTGCAAGGAACTCAGCCCTCACAGCCCCTCGCAGCCCCCCGCAGCCCCAGCTTTGTCTGGAAGGTCGTCTGGATGGTCGTTCTGGTGGTCGTAGGCATATCAGCTCTTTATTATATAAGCTAAAATATGCCTCAATAAAGTTAGGGGGAAGGGAAGTTCTCAAGTTACCAGAAATTTCAGCGGTAACTATGGACATTTGCACACAGTAGTAGTATATAGTGGTTCAGTTAAGAAGACAGTAGTTGGAGAAAATTTTAGGCATCTGCTGTTATTGAAAAAAATGTTAAGCACCAACTGTGAAGTAGAGACAGTTTACATGGCGTACTCACTAAGTACCCAATCCTGGGAGGCGGACAGGCCTCACCAGCCTGGTTTGTGCTGCCCCCTGACAAAAACACAGGGTGGTCCACGGCCGGGCTGCCTCCCGAAGCCATGCACACGCCTACCTTGAGCACATGGTACCAGACCGAGGTGCCGCCAAAGTCGATGTGGAAGTCTGTATAGCTGTCCCGCACGCTCATGAGGCAGTACTTCTGCACATTGGGCCTCTCGAAGATACACTCCTCGGGCCACAGGTTCTCCACCCACGAGAGCTTGCGCACAATCTTGGGCGTCTCCACGAGGTTAGAAAGCCTGGCAAGGAAGGGATGGAGAGCAGCTGTCAGCTGAGGAGGAGCTGAGGTTGAAGTCGGAATAAAATGTCCCCGTTCCAGTGAGAGTCGATAAAGACGAAGTTGTTCTCTCCACAGAATCCCCAAGGGTACATAGAACTCTTATTTCTGTAAATCTGGTCAGCATCCTCATTCCGCTCAGCTCTAGAAGTCCCAAGTCCCAGCTCCACAGCCTTCCTCAAAGGTGACCGTGTCCTCTACTAAATGTTCATACCCCTAGCCCACTCACTTGGCACCTGGTTTATTACAATTACAGTGGTACCTCGAGATACGAGTTTAATTCGTTCCGTAACCTTGAGGCGTGGGAAACTATGAGATGCTCAAGTCGCGGTAAACTGGTGGGTCGTGTGCAGCTGGCCAATCCACGCGATGACTCCTATCTCAAATGTTGCTCGTATTTCAAAGCAAAAATCGCTTGCTCGACGGCTCGTATCTCAAAAATCTCATATGTTAGGGCACTCATATCTCGAGGTACCACTGTAATTGTATTGTCCCCATGTCATAGTGTCTTCTTTATGAGGAACCTTTAGAGAAACCTCTCTGGGCTCGGTTCCAGGTAAAGAAGTGTTTCTCACAAACATCTGGTTGTTTTTATGCTATGTGAAAACCACAAATTCTATACTGCTGCATTCTCTTCTTGATTCTGACCCTCAGGAAATTCTGTGAAAACTCTAAAGTCCTTCTCCATCAACCATCCAGACACGCATACATGCATTTTGTGGACCGATGACCCACCAGATGTATTTTATCTCCCCGCCTTTGTTTTCCTTTTATTCCAATTTTCTCTTTGTCCCCCTCTTTGAATCTCTGTAAGCTGCTTGTAATAATCTTTCAAAATGAAGTGAGGTATAAACAACCAGTTTTTTTAAACACCTTCGGGTTAACTTTGCATGTTAAAACCAATAGTAAGGGTTTAAACGTTGTACTATAGTTATTGTAAGATGTAGTTATTGAGGGAAACTGGATGAAAGATACATGGGACCGCCCTGTGCAGTTTTTTGCAACTGCCTGTGAATCTATAATTATGTCAAAATTAGAGGTTAAAGAAATAAACAATCAGACAGTACTCTTCCTAAGTGCAACAGGATGTGTTATGATTTTGGGGATCTCCCATGGTTTTGAGCACAGAGAAGATTACATACATCTATTGAGTATTTAAGTCCAGACAGAATCATTTAAAGGTCATAAGCTTTTCTCCTTCTTTTTTAAATCTAAGAAACCTTATCCTTAGAGAAACCATTTGGAGGTAATTTTAGTAAATCTATTTCCAGGAACAGAGGACCTATCCTGGGAGTTAAACAAATGACCATGCCACATTCTAAATATGAGCAGGTCTAAGAAAGCTGCCCTGGTCTCGAAGGAGATAGAAATCAATTAAATTAGCTACTATATAATCTACCCAACGCTAGAAACTGTAGAGGACAAATACGATTTGGTTGTTCTGTGAGCATCAACCCTAGAAAAGTATAAACCAGCTCCCCAGCCCACAGGAAGGAACCACGGAGGAAGGGAAAGGAACACTAACATCTGCTCTGTGTACGGTAAGTTCCAGGCATTTGTGAGGCTTTTTCTCACCCCCTCCCTCCTACCTGGTGTCAGAGAACTCCAAACTGATGACATTGAGGACTTTCTCCCTCTTCCCGCTGTAGTAGTACTTCACAAAGTCACCGAGCTTCATCTTGCAGTCGGCCTGGCGCGCCACATCGATCACGTCAATCTCTTTGTCAGAACCTGGAGAAAAGAGGTGGGTTCTGTACCGAGGGGTCTCAGAGACTGGGGAGGCGTCTCTCCTCCCCTTACCAGCCCCTAGAATGGCCTGCACTCAAACCCTCTCTCCTCAAACATTGTATTTGTATGTGCATGTCTGAGAGGTGAGTGTAGAATCCCCTGTGCTCTCCTATGTGCTGGATCTAGGACTGCTAGGGCAACAGAACGGCCTGACACACAGCAGCTCATAATACAATCCACCTGCTTAGGCCCTGCTTCCTCGCTTTTTCTCCTCCTACCCCCAAAACTCATGCGCAGAAGAAAATTGGCATGTGAGGGCAAAAGTCAAAAGCTTTCTCATTTCAGCCAAGACTGGTTTGGCTCAGTGGATAGAGCATCAGCTTGTGGACTGAAAGGTCCCAGGTTCGATTCCGGTCAAAGGCATGTAACTTGGTTGGGGGCGCATCCCCAGTAGGGGGTGTGCAGGAGGTGGCTGCTCAATGTCTCTCTCTCATCGATGTTTCTAACTCTCTCTCTCCCTTCCTCTCTGTAAAAAATCAATAAAATATATTGATTTCTTATTTCAAGCAAGGGCAGAGACCATTACAATTTGGGGTACTTCCCAGGTTTAAAAACGGGGCTCCACCTGGGGTTTTGAGATCTGTTAGGAAAAAGGAGGAGCAGGAGGAGGACAGGAGTTTGGTTCTAGCTTCGCCAAAGAATGATGACTCTGAGCAAGCACTTCACCTGAGATTCCCCAGGAAATTCAAAAGGTAGATTGAAGGGAGGGGTCACAGGTCTTACAGAGAGTGAACAATGTCACAGTCAAGATGGTCCGTGTCGCTTACCAACATAGTGTTCCACGTCCCTCACAGTGAATGATGGTGAGGGTAGCGTCATCCCCAACCCATCCTTCTTCAAGACGAGAATGGGCACACTGAAGCTATTCTCTTCCAGGAATTCCACCGTCAGCTGACTTCCGGTGGGCTTCAGAATCACTTCATCGGAGCTGCAGGCCACAGGAGAGAAACCGTGAGCCAGAGGCCTCACTAAATGCTGCCGTTCCCTTACGGGGTGGGGTCTTGCGGAGGGGACCTAAGATGGGCTGGAAACTGATGGCATAAACTTCATGTGCCAGGGAAGAAAGGACCTATCCAAGGCAAAATGCCAGCCAGGTCACTGGCAAAGGTGAAAAGCTTTAACCCGGGATATCCCGTCAAATGGGTGCTCTTCTCTGGATGTCAAAGGGAGACATCAATCAACAGCCTGCCCACGAGGAAAAGACAGAGCTGACAAGTGTAGCTAATTTATTCTAACTCAGAGCAGCAGTACCTCATTTAAAATATTGGCAAATAAAGAGAAAAAACTTGTGAAAAACAAAAACAGTTTTTACAATCACTTACTCAACACACATACTTAGTTAACTAGAAAATAGGTGGGTTTAAAAAAAAAATCATGCCCTAACCGGTTTGGCTCAGTGGATAGAGCATCAGCCTGCAGACTGAGGAGTCCCAGGTTTGATTCCAATCAAGGGCATGTACCTTGGTTGTGGGCACACCCCCAGTAGGGAGTGTGCAAGAGGCAGCTGATGGATGTTTCTCTCTAATTGATGTTTCTAACTCTGTCCCTCTCCCTTTCTCTCTGTTAAAAAAAAAAAAAACACATGCTGGAGAAAAGATGGGACTATTTGGTAAGTTGTGTTGAGACAAACATCTGGAAAAATATTATGTTCAATGTTTACTGAACTACTTCTATAACTCTAGATAATTCAAAGATTAAATTGAAAAAAATAAATACATGGAGTAGCACAAAAACAACAACATGAGAGACAAGGCACAGCACCTACATAAAAATTAAAATTCGCCGAAACCGGTTTGGCTCAGTGGATAGAGCATCGACCTATGGACTGAAAGGTCCCCAGTTCGATTCCTGTCAAGGGCATATACGTTAGTTGCAGGCACATCCCCAGTGGGGGGTGGGCAAGAGGCAGCTGATCGATGTCTCTCACTCTCATCGATGTTTCTAATTCTCTCTCTCCCTTCCTCTCTGTGAAAAATCAATAAAATATATTTTTTAAAAATTAAAATTTTATGCAAGGAAAGCTATCATAAATCAGTGAGAAGCAGGCAATAACTCAATAGAAAAAATGTCAAATAGCATAAGCAAGCAGTAACAGAGAAAGGAATAGGATGATTTATAAACATACAAAAATATATGTCTTCTTCATAATTAAAGAAATCAAGTGGAAACATTTCATTTTTTTGTCTTATCAGAAAAGCAAAAAAGTCCTAGCCGGTTTGGCTCAGTGGATAGAGTGCTGGCCTGCAGACTGAAGGGTCCCAGGTTCGATTCTGGTCAAGGGCACATTCCCGGGTTCCGGGCTCGTTCCCCAGTAGGAGGCATGCAGGAGGCAGCCTATCAATGATTCTCTCTCATCACTGATGTTTCTATCTCTTTCTCCCTCTCCCTTTCTCTCTAAAGTCAATACAAAATATATAAATAAATAAGCAAGCAAAAAAAACTGTGATAGTAAACAGTTCTTGCCAGGATACAGGAAATTAGACACTTTTCACACATTGTCTAGTGGTTGTCTAGTGGGAGTGTGAAATATAGCCACTTTGCAAATAATTTCGCAATATTTGTAAAACTTTTTAAAGCACATACTCTTTGACCTAGCAATTTCACTGAAAGGTAATAAATCTACAAATAAAATTATCCACATAAGCAAAAACTTGAATATAAAGACATTTACTGTAGTATTTTTTTTCTAACAGCAAAATACTAGGATCAATTTAAATGTTCATCAATAAAGGATCAGTTAAAGAAATTATATACCCATACAATGGAACACTAAACATCCATGAGAAATAATAAAGAACATGTGCATGTGTTAATATGGACTGATCTTCAAGATATATAATTTTAGCCCTGACTGGTGTGGCTCAGTTGGCTGGAAAATCATTCCACGCATCAAAGGTTGTGAGTTTAATTCCTAGTCAGGGCACATATCCAGGCTGTGGGTTTGATCCCCAGTAAGTGCATTCGAGAGGCAACTAATCGATGTCTCTCCCTCTCCCGCTCTCCCTTCCTCTCTCTAAAAATCAATAAAAAATGTTTAAAGGTATATAATTGTAGGTTATAAAAGCAAAATACAGAATATAGAGTGTTTCTATTTATATTTTTAAAAGAATAATTAATACACACACAAACACACACATTTCTTTTTTTTTAATTTATTTTTTTAATCCTAACCTGAGGATTTTTTTTCCCCATTGATTTTTAGAAAGAGTGGGAGGGAGGAGGGGGAGAGAGAAGGAGAGAGAGAAACATCAACGTTGAGAGAAACAGCAATTGGTTGCCTCCTGCACACACCTTGACCGGATAGAACCTGCAACTGAGATACATGCCCTTGACTGGGAATCAAATCTGAGGCCCTTCAATCCACAAGCTGAATCCCTAACCACTGAGCAACCAGCCAGGACCACAGTATAAGCAAAAATTACTTCTGAAAGAATGCACAAGAAATTGGTTAAATTTTGAGAAGAGATCTGAGGGGTCTGAGGTAGAAAGTAAACTCACTGCCTTTACCTAAACAAAACAAAAATATTAAGTTAAAGAAAAAGTTATAATTCTAAACAATACTTCAGTTATAGGAAAGCTAAAAATGATAAAACGAATTAAAAACTAAGCAAAAGAGAATACCTTCATTCATTTTTTTTAACTCATTATTTTTGTACAATTGATATAATTTATTTTTAATAAGCCCATCTTAATTTTTTTAAAAAGAAAAACTTTTTTTTTTATTGCAAAAGACATATATGATCATCATATTTTCCTTTATTTTTTAAAAGATATTCCTTGTTCCCTAAACCAGTTTGGCTCAGTGGATAGAGCGTCAGCCTGCGGACTGAAAGGTCCCAGGTTCAATTCCGGTCAAGGGCATGTACCTTAGTTGTGGGCACATCCCCAGTGGGGGCTGTGCAGGAGGCAGCTGATCCATGTTTCTCTCTCATCAATGTTTCTAACTCTCTATCCCTCTCCCTTCCTCTGTGTAAAAAAAAATCAATAAAATATATTTAAAGAAGAATAAAAAAAGTTTCCACAAGTGGACCTTAATGTCCTCTGTGCATCAAATGAAACTCTAGCAAATGTTTCTCAGCAAACTGACTAAAACTGAAGACCCCTCTGTAGAGGGAACTCACACCTCCAGGTGGGGGAAGCACCTAATGGGACAGCCGGCGGGAAAGCTGGCAGAAGAGGGTCCCAGCTTCCCGGAGCCATAGAGTCAGCAGCACTTGGGGTCCAGCTACTCACCTGTCAAAGGTCCGACTGCGGAGCTCTCGAATGAACGTGGGGCTGCCAGTTTTCACCGGCTTCCCCTTGTGTGCATCGTGCCCTTTGGAAGACACACGGCGTTTTTTCACTGAGCCAGGAAAAGACAGGAGAGCGTGGATCAGAATGGCTGTGAGCTGTTTCCCAGAGCAGAGGCCCCGGCAGACCCTGCTTCTCCTCCAATCTAATCACCCCTCTGGAGCACCTGCAGTCAACAAGACCCTCCCAGCCTCAGGAGAGTTCTTAGTGGGAGAGGTGCTTCTGAGAAATCCCCGGGAAGGGAGGGGGGAGGCTCTGCACACAACCCTCTCCGGGGGGCGGCTGCTGTCCTGCGGGGCCTGTATAGCCTCCGCTATGCCCCAAGGGAGAGGAATGGAAGCACCCGCCCCAAGGCAATCTCCCTTCCACGCTTCCTTTGCCTTGTCTCTCCTCTGCCCATGCTCTTGGAAATCCCAAGGTCTACTTACTAATGGAAGGCCCATGTAAGACCTCGCAGTTGGGGCAGTGGTAGAGGTCAATGTCAGCAGCCTTCTCCTCTTCGACACCGACACAACTAGAAAAAAACAAAGTCAGCCAAGGTTAATGGAAATTTTATTTTTTATCAGGCCTATAACTGTGCTGTCCAGTACACACGATTATTTACATTGAAATTAATTCAAATTAAGTAGAATTTTAAAAGCAGCTCCTCCGTCACACTAGCAATAATTCAAGTGATCAATAGCCACATGTGCCCTAGCCAGTTTGGCACAGTGGAAAGAGCGTTGGCCTGTGGACTGAAGTGTCCCAAGTTCGATTCCGGTCAAGAGCACATGTCCGATTGCAGGCTCGGATCCCAAGAGGCGCTGATCAATGATTCTCTCTCATCATGATGTTTCTCTCTTTTTCTGTCTCCCTTTCTCTCTGAAATCAATCAATTAAAAGACAATTTCTGGTAAAAAAAAAAAAATAGCTAGAGGTTACCATATTGGGCAGATTGTCGAACATTTTCATCAGTGCAAAAAGTTCTGATGGATTACACTGGCCTAAAACAATTATGACAGAATTAAAAATGTACAGATAGTAAAACTTCATTAAGACTCAGAATGCCCTGGCCAGTTTGGCTCAGTTGGCTGGGTGCTGTCCCATGCACCGAAAGGTTGGTGGTTTGATTCTGGTCAGGGCTGGATCCCCAATCCCTGGTATGGGGGGTGCAGGAAGCAGCGGATCAATGTGCTGCTTTCACATCAATGTTTCTCTCGCTCCCTCTCCCTTTCTTTCTCTCTAAATATCAATAAAAATACTTTTTAAAAAGACTAAGAATGGTCAAAGCAGAAAGAGACTCTAGAGCAGTGTTGTCCAATAGAAATATAATGTGAGCCAAATAGGTAATTTTAAATGTTGTAGAAGCCACGTGAAAAAGGTAAAAAGAAACAGGTGAGCCCTAGCCATTTGGCTCAGTGGATAAGAGCATTGGCCTGTGGACTGAACTGTCCCGGGTTCAATTCCGGTCAAGGGCACATGCCAGGTTGCAGGCTTGATCCCCAATAGAAGGCATGCAGA
Source organism: Lasiurus borealis (assembly GCA_004026805.1). Classification (NCBI taxonomy): domain Eukaryota; kingdom Metazoa; phylum Chordata; class Mammalia; order Chiroptera; family Vespertilionidae; genus Lasiurus; species Lasiurus borealis. The sequence continues at coordinate 28,537 of PVJN01003543.1, read as the reverse complement.
AGGTAACCGATCCATGATTCACTCTCTCTCTCCCTACCTGAAATCAATAAAAATATATATTTTTAAAAAGAAACAGGTGAACTTTTAATAATATTTTATTTAACCAATATATCCAAATTATTATTTCAATATATAATAAAAATTTTAAACTTTATTGGGCATTTTAATTTATTAAATGCAAATGATTAAAAGAATATTTTACTATCAACGATGGTTGTGAGTGAAGGATTACAGGTAATCATTTTCCTCTTCCTTATCTGTAGTTTCTAATTTCCTACAGTGAACATGTTACTTATTTCATACTATAATGTCTAAAAAATATTAAATTTTGAAAATTTGAGTTTGCGTGTATATGAGGTAGAAATCTCACAAAATTAAACCCTTCTTCACCAGAGAAATCATCAGCAGTCCTCCAAGTAATTCCAGCCAAGATCAAACTCCTAAGATCTTCTGGTCAGCCACACACAGCAGGAGGAATAAGAATAGGACAGAGCTCCAGCTATTTCAGCCAACATCATGCTCAACCATACCCATTACTTTCTTTTTTTAATATATTTACCAGAAGCCTGGTGCACAAATTTGCGCATGGTCGGAGTCCGGCTGGCCCACCCCAATGGGGGCCTATTAAGCTGTGGGTGGTTGGCCAGCTGGCCCTGCCCCCAATCAGGGTGTTGGGGGCCGATCAGGACCTGGATCAGGCTGGTTGGCTACCACAGCATAGCCACTGGTCATTCCGGTCATTCCGGTCGTTCCCGCCATTCCAGTTGCTGGGGTTTTATACACAGAGTGGCCAGATTATTATGATCTCTGAAAGCATAATTATCTGGCCAGTGTACTTCTCTTGAGTACCTCATTTATTTGATATCAAAGATACTCTAAATCACCCTACCAGTTTGCCTCAGTGGATAGAGCATTGGCCTGCAGACTCAAGGGTCCCAGGTTTGATTCCCGTCAAGGGCATGTACCTTGGTTGCGGGCACATCCCCAGGAGGGGGTGTGCAGGAGGCAGCTGATCAATGTTTCCCTCTCATTGATGTTTCTAACTCTCCCTTCCTCTCTGTAAAAAGTAAATAAAATATATATTTCTTAAAAAGATGTAAATCGTGTTCCTGATCAGTTTTCCCCTTTGCACTGGCTGATAGAAATTTTCGCTCAGGACAAATAAGTGGTTGATCTCCAGCAAAAGTCTAGAATACTTTTGGTACCCATTTGAGATACAAATACACTGAGTAGCCAAATTATTATGCATTCAGATTTATATATATATTTTTTACTGATCAGAGAGGAAGGGAGAGGGAGAGAAACATCATTGATGAAAGAGAATCAATGATTGGCTGCCCCCTGCACGCCTCCTACTATGGATGGAGCCCACAGCCCAGGCATGCGCCTTTGGCCAGAATCAAACCTGGGACCCTTCAGTCCACAGGCTGACACTCTATCCACTGAGCCAAACTGGCTAGGGCCCCATCACTTTCTCAAGTGCTAATCCTAATGTTCATAAATCTACTGCATATCAATAAACTAGGGATATCACCAACAACTTGGTAGGATTTTTAAAAGGACTCAGACAATGTATATAAAGTACCTAGCACAGTGAGGACAGAGTCTGGTGCACAGTAAGTAGTCAGTAAGTAATAGCTAATATTTTCCACCCAGCCCAGATCTCACCCTTAACTTCCTTAAACCTTCTTTAAATATATTCCCCAAACCTTCTAGCATTAACTCATTTCCCTGAACTACATCCTTTCTGTCTCACACCCCTGCTACTCTTGCATAAGGCTCAAAAGGATCCCTCTAGTGTCTCTCTCCTGAACTTTCATCCCACAGAGATACATATGTGCTTTCTCTACCCCAAACATCCACTGCTCATCAACTTTCTCTTACTTTTCTGTTATTACCCAGAAATCCTATTTCCTGGTAAACAAACCCATCTATATATTCATATCCCTTTCAACAAACGCCTTCTCTTCACCTTTCTGGTTTAACTGAATGCAGCTTCTCACCATTTTCTCTATATCAGTACCACTCCAAGTGCAGCCCATGCACTAATGCTGTGATAAATACAGAAAGAGCACAAAAATTTTAGCAGCAATTTGGCTGAGGAATTTTACATTTGTTAAGTCTAATAATAAGAAATTGGGACTTTTCTTTTGTGTAGATATATATACGTACACACACACACACACACACACACACACACACACACACATATATATTGATTTTTTTACAGAGAAGAAGGGAGAGGGATAGAGAGTCAGAAACATCGATCAGCCGACTCCTGCACGCCCCTAGTAGGGATGTGCCCGCAACCAAGGTACATGCCCTTGACTGGAATTGAACCTAGGACCCTTTAGTCCGTAAGCCAACGCTCTATCCACTGAGCCAAACCGGTTTCGGCTTGTGTAGCTTTTTTATTCAGACCACTTTTATAGCAATTCATATTTTATTTTACAAAAGGATTGGTTCATTATGGATTGGAAATTGAAAAGTTAAAGAAACACTTCGGTAGAGCCCTGTCAGATAGAAGGTGCATATTGTGCTAGACCCTTATAACTCAGGGCTGAGCTGGAGGTAGACATCCCCCGCATTCTCCAGTGAGACTTTTAATCTCTCCTCTGCGCTTTTATAAGATCTTCTGTTCCTGAGTTTCATATCCTCTCACCATACCCCTTGCTACTCCTCTTCACTGTCAGCTACTCATCTCCCCAACATCACCTCTTCACTGAAGAACCTGCTCAGATTCCTCTTCAACTACTGTAACTCCTGACAATTTTCCACATGACACTGTCATCAATGTAGAGGCCCAATATCTAGGCCTCTTAGCTCTCTGACCTCCCCATCTTTGGAGACTGTTGCCTCCACTTCCATGCCAGCTACCTACTCCTATAGTCAACACCTGCAGTTGCTCCACCTATGAAATGTGAAATTCACACATCATACTCTCTGATCACAGGTATATCCATTCAGCTCTCGTTCATTACAACTATTCTTTGCCTGAAAAGTCCCTTTGACCCTACTTTTAAGTGTGAAAAATATTCACCAATTCTTGACTTCACCCTTCTTCATTTCAACTATTCTCTTAAAGATATCTTCAACTCACTGACCCCACAGCCTCTCCATCACCCCCATATGCAAATACCAACCCTGGTTCAATCAAACTACAGAACACTGAACCACTGGGCATGGCTAAAGAAGAATCACCCAATGAATCTGGTGCCACAATAAATTAATTGTCCAAAATATGAGTCACAGAATGGCCAATACGATATTGAAGAAGAACTGATCAGGGAGAAACCAAGATGGCGCCATAGGTAAACACCTGAACTGCTGCCTCGCACAACCACTCCAAAACTACAACTAAAAGACAGAAGGGCATCATCCAGAACCACAGGAAGGCTGGCTAAGTGGAAATTTTACAATTAGAAGGAAAGAGAAAAGCACACTGAGACTCAGCAGAGCTGCGGAAGTAAAGTGCACAGGTACAGAAGTGCACAGGTACGGAGGCCCGAGTGCTCAGAGAGAGCTGGCAACTGAGTATGGATCTTTTTCATCTTTTTCAAGTGGGAGGGAGACACAAGCTCCTGATTGCTCTGAACTCCAGTTCCGGGTGAGACTCTGGGGACCCAGACGCATATTGGGAGAAAATGGACTGTCTGGTAGTGGGCAGAACTCGAGGGCAGCTTTCTCTCAGAGGTGCTTACAGCGATTACTGAGGGACACTGAGACCTGGGGGCCTCATAGGGCAGGGCTGATGGGAAGCCATTGCTATTTGCTCTACCTTGAAACTCCACCCCACCCCAGCTGTGCCTAGAGGCTTTTGCATATGAATGGCCTGGTCCTTTGAAATCTAAAATTACCTAACAAACTGCAGCTGAGTCAGAGAGACCCAGAACATCCAAAAGAAGGCCTAAGGCCCCACAGTAGCTTGCATTGCTTCACAGCTGGGCCTCATCTGGGCACCTCAAAACCCCAAACAAAGAAGAGGAATCTGCAGATCTCTCTGTAGCTCCTTCTGGGTGGCCTCAGGCAGAGGCTAAATTAGCACCTCCTTGGAGATCCAAGAGCCAGTGTACCCAGTGATCAGAGTGGGACCATACAGATTACAACTCCTCAGATCCATAAGGGACACACTCAGGGGGCAGACTCAGTGAACACAAAAGCCCCACTAAAGCAAGTCTTGCCTCATAAGGGTGTCTCCAGCACAGTTCTCCCATCACAGACACAGCTGATCCTCACAGCCAATTGGCCTGGAGGTCAATTCTTCTCAGTGATACCAATAACAATCAAGGCTTAACAACAAGACTGTGCACACAGCCCATAAAAGGGTGCACCCAAGAGTGTCTACCTCAGGTAACTGGGAAGACTGAGACACTGGGCCCTATAAGACACCTAGCACATAAAGCCATTCTATCAACACAGGGAAGCAGCCAAAATGCGAAGACAAAAAAAACAGGTCATAAATGAAAGAAATGGGGGATATAGAGTTCAAAACCACGTTTATAAGGTTTTTCAAGAATTTTCTAGAAACCGCTGGTAAATTTAATGAAACCATAGAGGATATGGGAAAAAAAAACTAGAAATTAAGCATACACTAACTGAAATAAAAAAAATAATATACAGAGATCCAACAGCAGACTAGAGGATTGCAAGAATCAAGTCAAAGATTTGAAATACAAAGAAGCAAAAAACATCCAACGGGGAAAGAAAAAAAGAATCCAAAAATATGAAGATAGTGTAAAGAAAAAAAGAATCCAAAAATATGAAGATAGTGGGACAACTTGCAGAGTACCAACATCAGAATTATGGGGGTGCCAGAAGAAGAGAGAGAGAAAGATACTGAAAACCTATTTGAAAAAATAATGGCAGAAAACTCCCCCCACCTGGTGAATGAAATAGACTTATAAGTCTAAGAAGCACAGAGAATCCCAAACAAAAGGAATCCAAACAGGACCACACCAAGACATATCATAATTAAAATGCCAAAATAAGAATAATTAAAATGCCAAGAGCAAAATACAAAGAGAGAATATTAAAAGCAGCAAGAGAAAAACAGTTCATTACCTACAAGGGAGCACCCATATGATTGTCAGCGGATTTCTGAACAGAAACTATGCAGGCCAGATGGGAGTGGCAAGAGATATTCTAAGTGATGAATAGCAAGAACCTACAAGCAAGATTACTCTACCCAGCAAAGCTATCATTCCAAATTGAAGGGCAGATAAAGATCTTCACAGATAAAAAAAAAAGCTAAAGGAGTTCATCACCACCAAACCAGTATTATATGAAATGCTGAAAGGTATTCTTAAGAGGAAGAAGAAAAAGGTAAAGATAAAAATTATGAACAACAAATACATATCTATCAACAAGTGAATCTAAAAATCAAGTGAATAAAAAATCTGATGAGCAGAATAAACTGGAGAATATAATAGAATCAGGGGCATAGAAAGGGAGTGGACTGACAATTCTCAGGGGGAAAGGAGTGTGGGGAGTGTGAGAAAACTAGACAACAATCATACACCTATGGATGAGGACAGTGGGGGTTGTTAGGGCATGTGGGGAGGAGGTATGGGGGGCAAAAGAGAAACAATTGTAATAATCTGTACACTAAAGATTAAAAAAATAAATTAATTAATTAAATTAGGTAATCAAGGTAGTCCCTGATCCAATATAACAGGTGTCCTTATAAGACGAGGAGATTTAAGACACAATACATAGAGAGGGAAGATATGAAGACACAAGAAGACAACTGTCTACAAGCCAAGGAGAAAAAATCTCAGAAGAAGTCAACCCTGTCAGCATCTTGCTCTCAGATTTCTAGCCTCAAAAATTGTGAGAAAACAAATTCCTGTTGCTTAAGCCAAAAAAAGAAGAAGAACTAAATTGGAAGACTGATGCTACCTGACTTTAAGACTTACTCCAAAGCTACAGTAATTACCCTGGCCGGTATATGTCTCAATGGTTGAGTGTCAACCTATGAATTAGGAGGTCACAGTTCAATTCCCAGTCATGGCACATGCCCGGGTTGTAGGCTCGATCCCCAGTGGAGTCCGAGAAGGCAGCCAATCGATGATTCTCTCTCACCATTCATGTTTCTCTCTCTCTCCCTCTCCCTTCCACTCTGAAATCAATAGAAACATATATTTTTTAAAGGTTCAAAAGAACTGAACAAATATGTCATCAAAGAAAATATACAGATGCCAAATAAGCATATGGAAAGGTGCTCTACATCGTGTTATTAGAAAAATACAAATTAAAACAACAATAAGAGATCAGTATATATATATATATATATCAGAATAGCCAAAATCCAGAATACTGACAACACCAAATGCTGGAGGAGAGGTGTAGTGACAGGAACTCTCATTCTTTGCTGGTGGGAATGCAAAATGGTACAGCTACTTTGAAAGACAGTTTGGCAGTTTCTTACAAAACTAACCATATTCTTACCATACAATAAAGCAACCATGCTTCTTGGCATTTACTCAAAGGAACTGAAAACTACATCCATGCGAAAACGTGCACACAGATGTTTACAATCAGCTTTATTCGCAATTGCCAAAATTTGGAAGCAACCAACATGTCCTTTAGTAGGTGAATGGGTACATAAACTGAGGTATTCAGACAACTGAATATTGCTTGGTACTAAAAATAAATGAGCCATCAAGCCATGAAAATACATGGAGGAAACTTAAACGCATATGACTACGTGAAAAAGCCAATCCAAAAAGGCTGCATATTATGTGATTCCAACTATGGGGACAGAGATCAGTGGTTGTCAGGGGTCAGTGAGGAAGAAAGAGATGAAGAGGAGGTAGAGCACAGAGAATGTTTAGGGCAGTAAAACTATCTATAATAATAAAAGTATAATATGCAAATCAACAGCAGAATGATTGTCTGGACAACCTTCCAGATGACCATGCTATGACACCCACTGGCGCCAGGCCAGCCAGGGTGGGTGCGATGCGATTGGTCAGGAGATGGCCATCGCCCCATGATCGCCCTGCAGAGGGAGGCCCAGGCCACTGACCAGCGGGTTGCAGTGGGTGGGTGAGGCCTACCTCTTTGGGGCAATTGATCGTGGGGCTCCCAGATTGTGAGAGGACACAGGACAGGCTGAGGGACACCCCCACTGAGGGCATGAATTTCATGCACTGGGCCTCTAATTCTATATAATATTAAAATGTTATAATGGTAGGTAAATGTCATTATACATTTGTCCAAACCCACAGGCTATATACCAATTGCAAACACTGATGTAAACTATGGGCTTTGGGTTATGATGATGTATTAATGTAGGTTCATCAATTATAACAAATGTACCACTCCAGTGGGGGATTGCTGACGATGGGGGAGGCTATGTACATAGGAGCAGGAGGCACATGGGAAATCTCTGTAAACTCCACTTAATTTGGCTGTGAACCTAAAACTACTGTAAAAAATAAAGTCTATTAAAAAATATCTGGGTCATGCTGCCTGACAATCCTCCCATATTTCCCTGCTCAGTTCTCTCGCCCATTTGTGGTTATTTCAAATCTCTAATTTATCTCAGCAAATAACTCTGCCTCCTACTTCTTTGACAAAATGAAGTAATCAGATGGGAACTATCTCAACTTCCCACACCAAATCCACCTCCTTCTGCACCCATCCTTTCCTCCTGTTACAACAAAAGAACTATCCTTCCACGCTAGCAGGTTTGACTCAGTGGATAGAGTGAAGGGTCTCAGGTTCTAGTCCAGTCAAGGACACATACCTCAGTTGCCGGCTACATCTCTGGCCCATGTCAGGGTCAGGGTATGGGTAAGAAACAACCAATCGATATGTCTCTCTCACATCAAAGTTTCTCTCAGTCTCGCCCTTTCCCTTCCACTCTCTAAAAATCAATGGGAAAATTTCCTCAGGGATTTAAAAAAAAATCCCAAGAAACTAGTAAATAGCGGAGCAGGATAAAATTCAGATCTGTGTGACTCCACTATATCACGACAATATGTAACTAGAATGTAGTGTGGGGTTGTTAGCACAGTCAAGTACTATGAGAACACAAAATGGGCACTCAATTCTTCCAAGAGTATGGAACTGACTGGAAACTGAGGACTGGAGAAGCTAGCAGGGTGACAAAGCTGCTCAGAAACCTGTCTGGCTTATCTGCTCAACCTCTGCTCTCTGAGATTAGCCAAAGGACCAGGTCCATGCCAAAACCGGTTTGGCTCAGTGGATAGAGCGTCGGCCTGCGGACTGAAAGGTCCATGTTCAATTCCAAGGGCATGTATCTTGGTTGCGGGCACATCCTCAGTAGGGGGCGTGCAGGAGGCGGCAGATCGATGTCTCTCATCGATGTTTCTAACTCTCTATCCCTCTTCCTTCCCCTCTGTGAAAAATCAATAAAATATATATTTTTTAAAAAAAGAACCAGGTCCCTGGAAAAAGAATAACTTCGTTCACAAATAAAGAGGAAAAAGAGCATATTTTACCATTTTTCATTATTCAAAAAGTACCAGAAAAATACAACCACCTTAACCAGGCCAGCACAATCTATAAAAACAGGGATGGACCATGCCTAGAAGCTGAGACACACACCATTCCCATCAGTGTGCCCCTACCTCCTGGCACACAGGATTTGAAGTAGTACAAAGGACACTGAATAAGATCTAGTGCATCGGGAAAGTTTTTCTTTATCTACCTAGTCCCTGGCACATAAATTTGCCAAAAACAGGTGTCACTAAATTCTGGATGCACCAACACAAACACTCACATGCACACAAACAAGTTGTAATCTCTGTCTTCAAAAAAACCCACCCAGCCCTAACCGGTTTGGCTCAGTGGATAGAGTGTCAGTCTAGGGATTGAAGGGTCTCAGGTTCGATTCTGGTCAAGGGCATGTACCTTGATGCAGGCACATCCCCAGTAGGGGGCGTGCAGGAGGCAGTTGGTCGGTGTTTCTAATTCTATCCCTCTCTCTTCCTCTTTGTAAAAAAATCAATAAATTTTTTTAAAAATCCTCTTGTGACTCCTTCAGCCACTGCCTCATTACTCTGCTTCCCTATATACCAAAGCCCCTCAAAATGGAGTATCCTTAAGTCTCTTCTTTCACAGCCCCACTCCAATCCCTCGCCAAATCCTGTAATTAACAGAGATTCAAAATCCCATCACCACTGGCGCTGGTCCGAGCCACCACTGCCTAACTACACCGGCGTTCCTCAAATATTAGGAGATGCTGGAACACCTGGGAAGCTTGTTTGTTAAGCTAGACTAGTGGCCTCATCCCCAGAGATCCTGGCTCGGTAGGTCTGGGCTGGGGCCCATGCAGGTGCATTTCTAACAAGCTTCCAGGTAGGTGGTGCAGACGCTGTTGGTCAAGGGACCATGCCACCCTTGTGTCCTCACAACAGCCAGAATCTAAAGCAGATCACAGTCCTCCTTTTCTCAAAACCCTTCTGTGTTCCCATCCCACCTGCAGTAAAAACCCAGTTCTTTCAATGGCCCACCAGGGCCATATACCCGTGGTTCTCAAACTTTAGAGTGCATCAGAATCACGTGGAGGTTTCTCATATTAAAGACTCTTACACCCCACCTCCAAAGTTTCCCATTTGGTAGGACTGGGATGGAATGCAAACATTTGCTTCAACCAGTGGTGGGCAAACTGCAGCTCATGAGCCAAATGCGGCTCTCGAGCCGTGGTTTGCAGCTCTGTTGACTAATGAGTTTGCCGACCACTGACCTAGACTCTCGATTCCAATCATTACAGGCTGTTGCTGTTCCTTGTGATTAAGCCCCTAATCAGTTCCCAGGTGATGCTTCATCTGCTCCAACCTCCCCGCCCCTACCCTCAGCTTCTCCTACTCTCCCTTCACACACTGTCCATTGGCCTCCTCGATGTAACTGAAATGGCAGCATGCCAGGGGTGCTCCCCACCCAGGTCCTTTATTTCCTCTCCTTGGAACACTCTCCCCCACTTACCAGCGTGGTTTCCTCCCTCACTTGTCTTCAGCCCTCTGCTCATGAGTTACCCAAGCATAAGCACCCTGTATAAAATGACCATGCCTCGGAGAAACCAAGATGGTGGCATAGGTAAACACCTGAACTGCTGCCTTGCACAACCACTGCAAAACTACAACTAAAAGATAAAACAGACACCATCCAGAACCACAGGAAGGCTGGCTGAGTGGAAATTCTACAACTAGAAGGAAAGAAAAAAGCACACTGACACTCACAGGAGCTGTGGAAGCAAAGTGCAGAGATATGAAGGCACACGCGGAAAGGGCTGGCAACTGAGTATGTGGCTGTCTTTTTCATTTTTTCAAGTGGGAGGGAGACACAAGCTCCAGACTGCTCTGAATTCCAGTTCCGGGCGAGACTCTGGGGACCTAGACTCATATGGGGAGAAACTGGACTGTCTGGCATTGGGCAGAACTCGAGGGCAGCTTTCTGTCAGAGGTGCTTGCAGTGATAACTGAGAGACACTGAGACCCAGGAGCCTCTGCGAGCAGAGCTGATGGGAAGCCATTGCTATTTGCTCCACCAGCAGACTCCACCCCACCCAAGCTGTGCCCAGAGGCTTTTGCATATGAATGGCCTGGTCCTTTGAAATCTAAAATTACCTAACAAACTGCAGCTGAGTCAGAGAGACCCAGAACATCCAAAAGAAGGCCCAAGCCCCCACAAAAGCTTGCACTGCTTCACAGCTGGGCCTCATCTGGGCACCTCAAAACACAAACAAAGAAGAGGAATCTGCAGATCTCTCTGTAGCTCCTGCTGGGTGGCCTCAGGCAGAGGCTAAATTAGCACTTCCTTGGAGATCGAGGAGTCAGTGTACCCAGGGATCAGAGTGGGACCATAGAGATTACAACTCCTCAGATCCATAAGGGATATACTCAGGGGGCAGACTCACTGAATCTCTACTAAAGTAAGACTTGCCTCATAAGGGTGTCTCCAGCACAGAAGCGCTCCCAGTATGTCACAAATGATTCTCACAGCCAATTAGCCTGGAGGTCAATTCCTCCCAGTGATACTAACAACAATCAAGGCTTAACTACAACAAGACTGTGCACACAGCCCATAAAGGGGTGCACAAAGAGTGTCTACCTCAATTGAGTAGCTGGGGGGGTAGAGCTACTGGGCCCTATAGGACACCTAGCACACAAAGCCACTCTATCAACTTAGGGAAGCAGTGAAAATGTGGACACAAAGGAACAGATCAGAAATGAAAGAAATGGAGGAAAGCAAATGACAAGATATAGAATTCAAAACCACGGTTATAAGGTTTTTCAAGAATTTTCTAGAAACTGCCAGTAAATTTGGTGAGACCCTCGGGAATATAAAAAAGGACCAAGGACAAATCAAGCATACACTGACTGAAATAAAAAATAACATACAGAGATCCAACAGCAGACTAGAGGATCGCAAGAATCAAGTTAAAGATATGAAATACATGAAATACAAAGAAGCAAAAAACATCCAATCACAAAAGAAATAAAGAATCCAAAAATGTGAACATAGTGTAAAGACCCTCTGGGACAATTTCAAGTGTATCAACATCCAAATTATGGGGGTGCCAGAAGAAGAGAGAAAGATATTGAAAACCTATTTGAAGAAATAATGGCAGAAAACTTTGTCCACCTGGTGAAAGAAATAGACTTACAAGTCCAGGAAGCACAGAAAACCCCAAACAAAAGGAATCCAAAGAGGACCACACCAAGACACATCATAATTAAAATGCCAAAAAAATTTAAAATGCCAAGAGCAAAAGACAAAGAGAGAATATTAAAAGCAGCAAAAGAAAACCAGTTAGTTACTTATAAGGGAGTACCCATTCGACTGTCAGCTGATTTCTCAACAGAAACTATGCAGGCCAGAAGGGAGTGGCAAGAAATATTCAAAGTGATGAATAGCAAGAACCTACAACCAAGATTACTCTACCCAGCAAAGCTATCATTCAGAATTGAAGGACAGATAAAGAGATTCATAGATAAGAAAAAGCTAAAGGAGTTCATCACCGCCAAACCAGTGTTAAATGAAATGCTGAAAGGTATTCTTTAAGAAGAGGAAGAAGGCCAAAACCAGTTTGGCTCAGTGGATAGAGTGTTGGCCTGAGGACTGAAAGATCCCAGGTTCGATTCCAGTCAAGGGCATGTACCTTGGTTGCGGGCACATCCCCAGTAGGGGGCATGCAGGAGGCAACTAATCGATGTTTCTCTCTCATCAATGTTTCTTACTCTCTATCCCACTCCCTTCCTCTGTGTAAAATTCAATAAAATATATTTTTAAATATAATGTGTTAAAAAAAAGAGGAAGAAGAAAAAGGTAAAGATAAAAATTATGAACAACAATACATATCTCTCAACAAGTGAATCTAAAAATCAAGTGAATAAAAATCTGATGAACAGAATAATCTGGTGAATATAACAGAATCAGAGGCCTAGAAAGGGAGTGGACTGACAATCCTCAGGGGGAAAGGGATGTGGGGGGTGCAGAAAGAGATTGGACAAAAACCATATACGTATGGATAAGGACAGTGGCGGGGGCATGCTAAGGGCATGGGATGACGTTGGGAACTGAGTGGAGGGAAGCTATGGGGGGGGGGAGGAACAACTGTAATAATCTGAATGAAGATTTATTTTTAAAAAATAACCATGCCTCAAGCCCTGGGGGTGGCACTCCAGCTCCTGCTCACCATGCTTTATTTCTCTATGCCACTTGTTATAACTTAACACATTACACATTTACCTGCTAGTTTATGGTCTTGTGGTCACTGCTGTATCCTACGCTTTTTGGTGTCTAGAACAATGCATGGAACTGCATTGACCAGTGAGTACACAAATGAGTGAATAAAGGAATCCCTCTTATTATAATCTAGATAGCCCATGTCTCCATCTCTATCTCCCATGGTTTTTAGCTCAATGCTTGACAAACAGTAAAAATTCACTAAATATTTATTGTATGAATGAGAGTCTAGGCCAGTGGTCGGCAAACTGTGGCTCACGAGCCACATGTGGCTCGCAAGCTGCGGTTTGCTGCTCTGTTGACTAATGAGTTTGCAGACCACTGACCTAGACTCTCCATTCCAATAATTACAGACTGTTAATGTTCCTTGTGATTAATCCCCTACCCCAGTGGTCGGCAAACTCATTAGTCAACAGAGCCGCAAATCACAGCTTGCGAGCTGCAGTTTGCCGACCACTGTTCTAGGTGCTAGTCAAAATTGAGTACTATGAGCCAGGGACTATGCAGATGCTTTACAGACATTCGCTCATTTATCCTCACAACAACCACATAAGATATAGATTCTTTCTGTTTTAAAGCTACAAAAGCAGATGGTCAAGAGGTCAAATGACCTGCCCCAAGCAACAGAGCTAGTAAATGGGAGAACTAGGATTCCAGGTTACCTTGACTCCCAAGCCATGTTTCCACCACTATGCTTCTGTTTCCAAAGCCTATTTTCATTTGGCTCCCATAACACAGTCCTGGGCATCATTCCTATCAGACCTTCCACCGTATTCTAGATTTTTAAGACACTCCTGGAGACACTCACCGCCCATTCTTTGGTATGTTTGCCATTCCACACTCCTTCCAGGTGGCCTGGGACCAAAATGCTACCTCAGTGATAAAGGAATAGCTCTGTAGGCTGATGGTTGTGGTTAAACAAGTCTACAAATGTGATAAAATTGTGTGGAACTAAACACACATATACACAATTATGAGTACATATAAAACTGGGAATAATGAAGTAAGCTTGGTAGATTAAACCAATGCCAGTTTTCTGATTTTGATATTGTACTTTGGTTACATAAGATATAAGGAAATCTGGGTTAAAGTACACGGGCATGCTCCATAAAGTTTTTACAACTTTGTATGAATCTATAATTATTAAAAATAAAAACTTATTTAAAAAGTATGCCACTCTAAGAGACATCCCAAGAATCTTGACAGATCAGGCTGTCCTCTGATCCTTCCAACTCTACACCCTACAAGACATTCTCCAAGGCAGGGATTCTGCAGCCCATCCTATATAATAAAAGGGTAATATGCAAATTAACCATCACTTCGTCACAAAGATGGTAGCGCCCAGTCCCCTCAGCCCTGCAGGAGTTCCCCAGTTCTGGGGGAAGGGGGCACGGCAGCCTCTGAGAGCAGGCAGCGTGAGCAGCCCAGCCAAATGCTTGCTTCATCCTCACAGCAACGAGGCAACCGTTCCACCTGCACCGGGCAGGGGGCCTCTGGGGAACAGGGGGGCCAGCTGAGCACAGGCCCAGAGAGGAAATGGCAGGCCCGCCTCCCACAGAAGCAGCGCAGCTCTCTCCCGCCTCCCGTGGCATCTCAGGGGTCCCGCTCGCCTCCCACAGAAGCGGCATGGCTCCCTCCTGGCTCCTGTGGGTGCCAGCACCTCTCTTCCACCTTCTGAGGAAGCGGCAGGTGACCTACTGCGTGCAGTATCGCACAATGGGCTACTAGTTTATTATTTCTAGAAAACCCTAGATATAAATGCCAGAACCTCTCTTCCCTTTGCCACATAACTTTTTTACACACGCACACACACTCTCCTAAAGCTATGCGTTAGCCTTCTACTGCTTCAAAATTAAAAGTATTGTACACTTTAACCTGATTTCACTTGGAACAAAAATGTGGGCTGTGTGAGTTTACAAGCCTGATTTTCTCCATCTCCCACAACGCCTTGAAAATAGCTTACCCTGAACAGTGCTTTATACTTTATACAGTACTATATCCTATAGCAAGAGTCCAAGAGACCTAGGTTGGACTGATGGTTGAGCAACTAACTGGCTGTGTAACTTTGGGCAAGTTATTATGGGAGAAAATAACAGATCCAAAGAGCTATTGTGAAAATTAATTGGTCACTTCTGGTTCTGGAACAACATGGAATAGACACACCTCTCCCTATTCCTCCCACTAAGTACAGCTAAAAGTCTATATGCAAAAAAGTAAGGCAACTCTGAAAGATAGAGAGAGGAAGGCAATCTGACTAGGGACAGCAGAACCAGGGGTAGCAAGTGTAAACAGAGACCAAATGGGGAACATGGACTTCCCACCTGGTATAACAAAGTGGTACCCATTTCCCCTGCCACTGAAGCGCAGTGTTTGAAGAGACCTGCAAAAACAGAAGATTTAATATCCAGAATCTAATAGCTCAAGACCCAAAATATCCAGAACATAATGAAAATAATCACACATCATATCAAGAACAAAGAAAATCACAACTTGAATGAGCAAGAAAAAAATCAATGTCAACACTGAAATGACACAAATGTTGAAATTATCTGACAACTTTAAAGGAACAATCATAAAAATGTTTCAATGAACAATTATGAACATGCATGATACAAATAAAATATTAAGGGTCAACAACATAAACTGATGAACAAAAACCAAGACAGAGAAGCATCAATCAGATGCTCAAGCCTCAGAGGGAAGGTAGAGGAGGGTGGGAGTAAGGGGGGGAGACCAACCAAAGGACATGTATGCATGCATGTAAACCTAACCAATGGACTCAGACACCAGGGGGAGTGAGAGCATGAGTAGGGAGTTGGGATGGGGGAGGCAATGCAGCAATAAGGACACATATGTAATATCTTAATCAATAGAAAAAGAGAGAGACTCTCCACAAAGAACTAGAAGATACTGAAAAGAAACAATGCACTTCTAGAAATGAAAATATAATAACTTAAATGAAAACTCATTCAATGAACTCAACAGCAGAATGTAGATTACAGGGAAAAAAAAGTAAACTTGAAGCTAGAACAATGGAAATTACCTAAACTGAACAGAAGAAAGAAAATAGATAGAACTATGAACAACTATCTGCCAAAAAACTGGACAACCCAGAAGAAATGGATAAATTCTTAGAAACATAAAACAAACTCACCCTAAATCAAAAAGAAAATACAACCTGAACAGACCAATTATTAGTAAGGAAACTGGATTGGTATTAAAAAAACAAACTTCCCACCCAGCTGGCATGGCTCAGTGGTTGAGCATCAACCGATGAACCAGGAGGTCACAGTTCAATTCCCTGTTAGAGCACATGCCTGGGTTGCAGGCTCAATCGCCATTGTGGGGCAAAAGGCATCTGATCAATGATTCCCTCGCATCATTGATGCTTCTATCACGCTCGCCCTTTCCCTTTCTCTCTGAAGTCAATAAAAATATATAGTTAAAAAAAAAAAAACCCACAAACTTCCCAACAAAGAAAAACCCAGGCTTCACCAGTGAGTTTTACCAAACATTTAAGATTTAACACCAATTCTTCACTAACTCTTCAAAAAATGCAAAGAGGAATGCTGGGTCTTATGGTAACTTAAAAAAAAAAAAAAAAAAACTCAAAGAGGAGGCAACACTTCCAAACTCATTACATGAGATCAGCATTACCTTGATTTTCAAAATTGCCAGGTAAGTACATTACAAGGAAAGAAAACTACAGGCCAATACCCCTGATGAATATAGATGCAAAAATTCTCAATAAAATATTAGCAAACCAAATTCAGCAACACCAAAAGAACAGTTACCATGATCAAGTGGAATTTATCCTTAGGATGCAAGGATGATTCAACATAAGCAAATGAATAAAGGTGATAGCCCTGGCTGGTGTTGCTCAGTGGTTTAGAGCATCAGCCTGCACACTGAAGGGCCAAGGGCAGGTACCTGGGTTGCAGGTTCAATCCCTGCCCCCCGCCATCCTGTGGGGGAGCATGCAGGAGGCAACTAATCAATGTCTCTCTCACATCAATGTCTCTCTCTCTCCTCCCTTCCACACTCTCACCAAAAATAATCAATGGGAAAAATATCTCAGAGAAGATTAACAACCAAAAAATAATAAATTTTAAAAAATAATAAAGGTGGCCGAAGCCAGTTTGGCTCAGTGGATAGAGTGTTGGCCTGCGGACTGAGAGGTCCCAGGTTCGATTCCAGTCAAGGGCATGTACCTTGGTTGCAGGCACATATCCAGTGGGGGGTGTGCAGAAGACAGCTGATCGATGTTTCTCTCTCATCGATGATTCTAACTATTCCTCACCCTTCCTCTCTATAAAAAATCAATAAAATATATTTAAAAAATAATAATAAAGGTGATTCATAACATTAATAGAATGAAATAAAAAAATCATATGATCATCTAAGATGCAGAAAAACCATCTGACAAAATGCAACATCCAATCATGATTAAAATTCTCAAAAAAAGGGGTATAAAAGGAATGTACCTAAACATAATAAAGACCATATATGACAAGCACACAGCTAACATTATACTCAATGATGAAAAATTGAAAGCTTTCCTCTAAGGTCAGGAGCAAGACAAGAGTGTCCATTCTCACCACTCCTACTCGACAAAGTTATGGAAATCCCTGCCAGAGCAATTTGGCAAGAAAAAGAAATTAAAGACATCCAATTTGCAAAGAAAGAAATAAAACTGTCTCTACTTTCAGATGACATGACTTTATACAGAGAAAATCCTAAAGACTCCACACACACACACACACACACACACACACACACACACACACACAAGTTTGGAATGAATCAACAAATACAGTAAAGTTGCAGGATATAAAATTAACATACAGGCAGTCCTCGGGTTACGTCGGACTCGACGTACATGGTTACGTAGCCATCTCCCATTTATTTATGAAAAAAAAATTCTGTCATTTCAACATATGTACATATGTGCTTTATGTTTTTTATTATTTACCACAAGTAAAGGTCAGAAATTATCTTTTTTTTGTTGTTTTTACTGTTTCACTTCATTGCTGCTGTGTATGTGCTCCATGTGAGTGATGTAGGTGTTTATGTAGGTGGATTGCGACTTACGGCAAAAATCGAAAATCACATTACGTCGCACCATAGAAACAGATCTCCAACGTAACCCGAGGACCTACTGTATAGGGAAAAATATTCTTGTGTGAGGATTAACAAACAAACAAACAAAAAAGATTAAACCAAAGACAAACCCAAAGAAATCCACACTGAGAAATAGGGTAATCCACCCCTATGTTCACTGCAGCATTATTCATGGTGGTCAAGACATGCAAACAACAAAACATCCTGCGATAGAGGACTGGACAAAGAAGATGTGGTACGTATGCACAATGGAATACTACTCAGCCATAAGAAAGAATAAAACAGCGCCATTTGCAACAACATGGATGGACCTTGAGAATATTATGCTAAGTGAAATAAGTCAGTCAGAAAAAGCTAAGAACCATATGATTTCACTCATATGTTGGATATAAACCTGAAACCTGTGAACAAACAGCAGTGTGATGGTTGCCACAGGGAAGGGGGTGGGAGAAGGGGGTCCTAATATAAGGTGACAGGAGAGGATTTGACTTTGGGTAGTGGGCACATGGTGCAATATATAGATCTTGTAACACAGAAACCCACGCCGGAAACCTAGGTATGTACTGGTATGTTCATGTCAACCAATGTCATCCCAATAAATTTTAAAAGATAAACTAAAATGAATAGCATAGTCAAACTCCTAAACACAAAAGACAAAGGAAAAATCTTAAAAGCAGTGAGAAAGAAATGACACACTACCTAAAAAACACCAATTCAAATGACGGAGGATCTCTCGTAAGAAATTATAGAGATCAAATGGAAGTAAGTAGCACACTAGTTTTCAGTGCTGAAAGAAAAGAACTGGAAACCCAGAAATTGATATAAAGTGAAAAGACCCTTCAGGAATTCAAGGGAAATCAAAATATTTTCCTAATACTTGGAGTAAACAACACTGTCTATATAGTGCATAGGTAAAACAAAGTCTCTAAGAAAATAAAAAATGACATTGAACTACATGAAAAGGAAAACATATCGAAAGTTGCAAGATAGCTAGATCAATACAAAGAGGGAAACTAATAGCACTAAGTACATTAGAAAACAGGAATAGTCTCTGGCCAGGGTGCTCAGTGGTTGGAGCATCGGCCCCCACACCGAAGGTCGAGGGTTCGATTACTGTTCAAGGGCACATATCTGGGTTTCAGGTTCCCGGTCCTGGTCAGGGCACGTGCAGGAGGCAACCAACCGATGTGTCTCTCTCATATCAATGTTTCTCTCTCTCTCCCCCACTTCCCTTCCTTCCATTCTCTCTAAAAAAAAATGAATGGAAAAAATATCCTTGGGTGAAGATTAACACTAGAATAGTCTCAAATCAACAGCCTAAGCTCCCACCTCCAGAAATTAGGTAAAGAGGGGCAAAATAAACACAAAGCAAGCAGAAGAAGAAATAATTAAGTGCAGATATCAATGAAATTGAAAACAGAAAGATGATAAAGTTAATGAAACATGAAACTTGTTCTTTGAGGCCTGGCCTGTGTGGTTCAGTTGGTTGGAGCATCATCCTGTGCACCAAAAGGTCGTGGGTTTGATTCCTGCTCAGGACACATACCTAGGTTGCCAATTTCAATCCCAGGTGAGGGCACATGTGGGAGAGGACAGATGGATGTATCTCTCTCACAGCAATGTTTGTTTCTCTTTCCTTCCTCTCCTCTCTCCTTTTTGCTCTCTTTCTCCCCTACCCTTCCTTCCTCTCTAAAAATCAATTTTAAAAAATTATGTGGCCCTAGCTGGTTTGGCTCAGTGAATAGAGCGTTGGACTTCAGACTGGAAGGTCTCGGGTTCAATTCTGGTCAAGGGCACATGCTCAGGTTGCGGGCTCGATGACGTGCAGGAGGCAGCCGATCAATGATTCTCATCATTGATGTTTCTATTTCTCTCTCCCTCTTCCTTCCTCTCTGAAATCAATAAAAATATAAAAAGAATTTGAAACATAAAAAAATTGTGTGTGAATAATGTTTAAAAGTTGTTTAATAAAAAAAAAACTTGTTCTTTGAAAATATGAGTGAAACTGACAAACCTCTAACAAGTCTGACAAAGAAAAAAAGATAAGATATTCAGCCTGCATATATCAAAAGGATAATAAGAGCATAATATGAACATATTAAATTTAACAACATAGATGAAATGGATAAATTCATTGGAAAGTAAAAACTACCACAACATACCCAATAGAAAATAGATCATCTGAATAGTTCTATAACTATTAAATAAATTGAGTTCATAATTTTTCAACTCAAAACAAGATTAAATAAAGATAATTAGGTAAAATGTGTGGCACATTAACTAGGATGCAATAAACAAGGGCTATTTTATTTAAATCATCACAAACACTCTCAGGGAAACTGAGGTTTCACAGAGATGAAATCCTCTACTAAAATGTAAAAGAGTCAGAATTTGAACCTAGACCTGAAGTCAGAAGTCATTTCCTCCAGAGTTTATAGTCCACGCCACAGCCACCCCCCTTAGGGATGTGCCAACCAACGCTTCCTCTATATGTAGGAAAACTGTAAAGGGGTGAGGTTTTGCTCAAGCCCCAGGCTTCACTAAATGCTGGCCGACTAACTTCTCCAAAAGTACAGAGCAATGATTCTCAAAATGTAGAGTGCATCAGAATGTACCCGTTTGCTAAAACACAGATGGCTGCATCCCAGGTCAAAAATTTGCGTTTTTAACAAGTTCCCAGTTAATGAACCACTCTCTGAGGATGACTATGCACAGTAATGATGTGTTAGCCCACCAATCCCCCCAAAATCAGAAGCCGTCACATTCCACAGAAAGGGAAGGAAGTGAGACAGAATGCTCTAAATCAGTCTTTCTGAAAGTGCATCCCTCTCACCCACTGTATCAGAAACCCGGAGGGTGGAGCTTTTTTTAATCCTCACTCAGGAAAATTTTTCCATTGATTTTTAGAGAGAGGGAAAGACAGAGAAATGTCAATGTAAGAGATATTGGGTGCCTCGTGCACCATCCACAAACAGGGCCAAAGCTGGGGAAGAACCTGCAACCAAGGTACCTGCCCATGATGGGAATCGAACCTGGGACCCTTCGGTCCACAGGTCAACACTCTATCCACTGAGCCAAGCTGGCTAGGGCTATCTGTCTTTTAAAAGGTCTTCCAAATGATTCTGATGCACACTAAACCTTGAAAAACCACTGCTCTACAAATCAAAGTGTTTCGCAAAACCCAGCCCTTTATAGTAGCATGAATGGAGCTATACCACCTTTTTCACACTGTTGGGAACCTAGGCTTTGGAGCCACAAACTGTAAATTCAAATCCAGGTTCAGAAAGAAGTTTAAGTTAGTCACCATGAATTCCAGATTCTCACCACCAAAATGGAATGAACCTTCCTTACCATAAACTTTCTGGGACGTAATTTGGCATTTTTAACCCCTAACTGGGCTTTAAGAAATCTAACCTACCTTCAGAACAGCAAAAGAAACCATCAACAAAACAAGAGAGCCCTCTGCATGGGAGAACATATTTGCCTATGTTACATCCAATAAGGGTTTAATCTCCAAAATTTACAGGGAACTCATAAAACTTAACAAAAGATAAACAACCCAATCAAAACATGGACAAAGGGCCCTAGCCAGTTTGGCTCAGTGGATAGAGCGTCAGTCAGCCTGCAGACTGAAGAATCCCAGGTTTGATTCCGGCCAAGGGCACAGACCCAGGTTGTGGGCTCGATCCCCAGTATGGGGCGTGCAGGAACCAGCCAATCAATGATTCTCTCTCATCATTGATTTTTCTATCTCTCTATCCCTCTTCCTTCCTCTCTGAAATCAATAAAGATATTTTAAAATAAATAAATAATGAACAAAGGACCTAAATAGATACTTTTCAAAAGTGGATATACGGAAAGCCAAGAGACATATGAAAAAATGCTCAAAGTCACTAGTCATCCGAGAGATGCAAATCAAAACAACAATGAGGTACCATCTCACACCTGTCAGAATGGCTGTCATCAACAAATCAATAAACGGCAAGTGCTGGAGAGGATGCGGAGAAAAAGAAACCCTGGTGCACTGCTGGTGGGAATGCAGACTGGGGCAGCCACTGTGGAGAACAGGATGGAGTTTCCTCAAAAAGCTAAAAATGAAACTCCCATTTGACCCAGTGATCCCATTTCTAGGAATATATCCCAAGAAGCTAGAAACATCAATCAGAAAGGACATATGCACCCCTATGCTCATAGCAGCACAATTCACCATAGCTAAGATTTGGAAACAGCCTAAGTGCCCATCAGCACATAAGTGGATTAAGAAACTGTGGTACATCTACACAATGGAATGCTACACTGCAGTACAAAAGGAGTTCTCACCATTTGCAACAACATGGATGGAACTGGAGAGCATTATGCTAAGTGAAATAAGCCAGGCAGAGAAAGATAAATACCACATGATCTCACTCATTTATGGAATATAATGAACAACATAAACTGATGAACAAAAACAGATCCAGAGACAGAGAAGCATCGATCAGACGGTCAAACCTCAGAGGGAAGGTAGGGGAGGGTGGGGTAAGGGGGAGAGATCAACCAAAGGACTTGTATGCATGCATATAAGCCTAACCAGTGGACACAGACAACAGGGGGGTAAGGGCATGAATGGGGGGGTGGGAGTAATGGAGGAATAAGGTCACATAGGTAATACCCTAAGCAATAAAGAAATTTAACAAAAAGCAATGAACAACATAAACTGATGAACAAAGATAGAGAAATAGAAGCATCAAACAGACCGTCAAACCTCAGAAGGAAGGCAGAAGAGGGTGGGGGTATTAAGAGATCAACCAAAGGACTTATATGCATGCATATAAGCATAACCAATAGACACAGACAGTAAGGGGGTGAGGGCATGTGATGGGAGGTGGGAGGGGGCAGGGAGAGGTCAATGGGGGAAAAAGGAGACATATGTAATATTTTCAACAACAAAAAATTTAAATAAATTCAAAAATGAAGTCTTCTTCAGAGATGTGAACATATTTAAATCACCTGTGCGTGTGGATTTAGCTATCATGAGCAACTATGAAAAGTCCACACTATTTAGAAAATTTCAATTGTGCTGAAGTACAAACTTAAATGGAAGGTGGGTGGGTGTGCGTGCGTGCGTGCGTGCGTGTGTAAAAGCAATGTACTAAGCAAGCAAGAGCAGCCATGCACCATGGGTGTGATTCTTAGCTGGCCTTCTTGTTCTCTGGCAGCCCATAAAGACATGCATGAGAAGAAATAAAAACTTTTATTTACAAAAATTAAAGCAGCTCTAACCTGTTTGGCTCAGTGGATAGAGCTTCGGCCTGTGGACTGAAGGATCCTGGGTTCAACCGGTCAAGGGCATGTACCTTGGTTGCGGGCATATCCCCAGTTGGGGGAGTGCAGGAAGCAACTGATCAATACTCATATCGATACTTGATATGAGTTAACTTGTGTCAGGGTATGCACAGAAACATCAGGCTCGCCACAGAAATGTGATTGAGGAGGAGTCTGACCCATCAACCCACTTCTGTATTTGTAAATTTGGAATTCTTAAAGGCCTCAGTAGTATTTCTTTTTTTTTTTAAATATATTTTATTGATTTTTTACAGAGAGGAAGGGAGAGGGATAGAGAGTCAGAAACATCAATGAGAGAGAGACATCAATCAGCTGCCTCCTGGACGCCCCCAACTGGGGATGTGCCCGCAACCAAGGCACATGCCCCCGACCGGAATCGAACCTGGGATCTTTCAGTCCACAGACCGATGCTCTATCCACTGAGCCAAACCGGTCTTGGCCTCGGTGGTATTTCTTGTAAATGTCAAGTCTCTACTATGCAAAGATGTTCACTATACAATGCTTTTCACTTTAATTAGCACCCATATTAAAATTCAAAATATTTCCAGAACCTCCCATTTCTCTCATATCACAATCTATACTAATAAAAAGATAATATGCTAATTAGACCAGGTCAACCAGTCATCTTCTGGACGTCCAACTTCCTTCCAGACAAAGCCATGGTGGTATTGGCTGAGGTAGAGGTGGTTAGGGACGATCAATCCATCAGGGGAGCAGTTAAGGGTGGCCAAGCTGGCAGAGGGGCAGTTAGGGGGCGACCAGCCCAATGGGGAACCAGTTAGGGGGTGATTAGATAGGCAAGCAGAGGCAGTTAGGGGTGATCAGGCAGGCAGGCAAGCAGTTATGAGGCAGAGGTCCCAGATTGCAAGAGGGATGTCCACCTGCCAACTTTGGCCCGATCCCCATGGGGAGCGAGCCTAAGCTGGCAGGCGGACATCCCCCAAAGGTGCTGGACTGCGAGAGGGCTCAGGCTGAGCTGAGAGACACCCCCCTCCAGTGAACGAATTTCATGGACTAGGCCTTTAGTATTATTTATAATTTAAAAAAAGTACAAACAACATAAGCATCCAACCACAGGGGCAAATGACTGAGCTAAATGAGGGCAAATACACCTGGTGGGATATCAGAAATCAAGTAAAATATTCACATTATAATGTAGGAATAAAAACTCAGGTTATACAATGATATTTATAATATAACCCCATGTTGTAAAAAATATATATATTTATATTCTAAGTCAAATTACTGGGGTTAGCCCTAGCCAGTATTGCTCAGTGGCCAGACAGGGGTGGGGAACGTCTGCAAAACCCTTTGGTCTGGCCCTGCCAAGACAATAGGAGTGAGTTAATTAAATGTCTGACCAAATATAGCAGGCTCATTTTTAAGTTGATAATTTTGTACGGCCTGTGAATGATGCTATAAATACCCAAATGGCCTTAGCAGTAAAAAAGGCCCCCACCCTTGGGATAGAGTGTCAACCAAAAGTCACTAGTTCAATTCCTGGTCAAAAGCATCTACCTGGGTTGTACGTTCGTTCATATCTCTACACATCTGTTTCTTTCTGTCTGTCACTCCCTTTCTCCCTCCCTCTAAAAAAAAAAAATCAACGGGGAAAAAAATGATGGGAGTTAATGCAACAAAAAAATGTAAGCAGACTGTGCTGAAGAGTAAACTCATAGGTAAGTTTTATTTCCTTCTTTATCCTTTTTCTATATTTTCTATAATGAGCTTGTCTCCACTATATAATTGGGAAAAAATTAAAACATTATTTTAAAAAGAAATAATGTAACTTTCAGGGTTGGGTGTGGGTTAAGATAATTTATGCGAAGGCCTATCCTACATCCTATCAGTAAGCACTGAGAAACCATTCCTTCCTATTTCTTGTACGCAGCCTGTGAAACTAGGGACTCTATATTGTGGACAAGAGTTCAATTTCCAGATATGAATCTACACACTTCCCACACAATCCAAAGCAAGGGTCACAGGGAATAGCTCTTTTCCTAGAGATTCATTCACTTCTTCATTCAAAAATGTAAGGGTGGGGAAAGAGTGAATTGGTAAAGGTGTCAAATATATGGTAATGAAAGGAAACTAGACATTTGGTGGTGAGCACATAATAGAGTATACAGATATATAATTATAATGCTGTACAGCTGATATTTATATAATGTTATTAACCAATGTCACATCAATAAATTTAATTTTTAAATGTATGGCCCTAGTCAGTTTTTCTCAGTGGATACTGCCAGCCCGCAGACTGAAGGGTCCTGGGTTTGATTCCAGTCAATGGCACATGCCAGGGTCGTGCAGGAGGTGGCCAATCAGTGATTCTCTCTCATCACTAATGTTTCTAACTAATTCTCCCTCTCTGAAATCAATAAAAATATATTAAAAACAAACAAACAAACAAAAAAAGAATAAAGAGGGCATGTGCCAGGGGATAGGGGAGGCTGGGGGAAGGTCAATGGGGAAAAAAATAAGACATATGTACTACTATTTGTAATACTTTAAACAATAAATTTTTTTTAAATAAATAAAAATAATTTTAAATATTAAAAAAGAAGTTAAATTCTTATCCATTTAAAATTTCAAATAATAAAGTACAGTTCTAAATATTAAAAAAAGAATAAAAATGTACTCAGCATCTATTACATGTTTAGGTCTAAATTAGTTTCTGGGGATACCAAAAATTGAAAAGATGACGTCTCTGCCCTCAGGTAGTTCCAGCTAATAAGTGACACAGATGTATTTATAACTATGATATGATGAAATAATTACTTTTGCTAAGGATGTACACAAGTGCAACGAGAAGCCAGTGGAAGAAGGCCTTTTACAGAAGAGGTATAATGTGAGTTGTAAAAGACAGGACCTTAGTCAAAATATAATGTGCAAAGATAAAAAGTCACAGAAAATTTGTCTTAGAACTGTAAGTGCCAGGCTGGTATGGCTCAGCAATTGAGCATCGACCTATGAACCAGCAGGTTACAGGTTCGATTCCCGATCAGGGCACATGCCCAGGTTGTGGGCTTGATCCCCAGTAAGGAGCATGCAGAAGGCAACTCATCCATGGTTCTCTCTTATCATGGATGTTTCTATCTCTCCCTCTCCCTTCCTCTCTGAAATCAATAAAAAAATATATTAAAAAAAGAACTACAAGTAGTTCAAGTCTTGCTAGGACATAAAGAACAAGGGAAGAAAGGTGGCAGGAACTGAGATTGAATCAATAGATCACAAAAGGTCTTGTCTGTCACACAAAGAAGAGTGAAGAACTTTATTTTGGCCCCGCTAGTGTGGCTCAGTGGTTGAATGTCAACCTATCAACCAGAAGCTCAAGGTTAGATTCCCAGTCAGGGTACATGCCTCGGTTTTGGGCTCCATCCCCAGTGTGAGGTGTGTAGCCAATCAATGATTCTGTCTCATCATTAATGTTTTTTTATCTGTCTCTCCCTCTCCTTTCCTTTCTGAAATCAATAAAAAAAAAATTGTTAAAAGAATTGTATGTCCAGCTGGCATGGCTCAGTGGTTGAGTATCGACCTATAAACCAGAGGGTTACAGTTCGATTCCTGATCGGGGCACATGCCTGGGTTGCGGGCTCAATCCCCAATGTGGGGTGTGTGGAAGGCAGCCGATCAATGACTCTCTCATCACTGATGTTTCTCTCTCTCTCTCCCTTTCCCTTACTCTCTGAAATCAATTTAAAAATTTAGGGAAAAAAAAGTATTTTATTCTGTAATGGAACCAACGAAAAAGTCTTCTAACAGTGGAGTGACTTAATCAGCACTGGCAAAGATATAAGGAGTCCTGAAAAACATCTTAATCCCCACTTATTCTCCAAGGGAAAGAAAAGGTCCCACCCTCTATGGCTGTCCCCTCTGAAATGAAAGAACATGAGGCAGTAAACAGAACTCTGCACCTGGCCCACCGTGAAAAGCCAATAAAAATCAGTCGAATATGAATTTGGATGTGCTACATGAGGCAGTCCCTCCTGAGAGCAGAATTTTAGCCACACCGGCACCTGGTTTGGTCTTGGGTGTATAACAGGAACAGCTCTTTGGAAGGGACTGGTGACTGGAAATTCTAAAATCGAACAACATGCAGCAGGAGGGTGCCATGTACTGTTTTGTTGTACTCCAGTGTACAAAGCCTTCTCGCGGTTTTCTTTTGATACCTGGGCTCTAAGTCCCAATAATGGGATAGTATTAGCTTCACTCCACACACTAACCTCTCTAGAATCCTGGATAACAGGTGCTTACGTGCACACACGGTCAACTGGAGGGAGTTCATTAGTGGTTTTACTCCTGCTGTCTTAACTCAACCTCTCTTCCGCTTAATTCAATCTAGCGAGATGGTTCCGCAGATAAATGCTAGAGAAATAAAATACTGCTGCATTGCTGCCGCCATTAACGGAGTGCATGCAAGATGCTTTAAATAATCAGGAAGGATGTATCAGATCTATTTTATAGGTGAGGAGAATGAGGCTCCGAGAAGCAAAGCACCTCGCTCAAGGCTAACTTGCTAGAGTACATTGCACAGCCAGAACTCAAATCTGTATTTATTGGAGTCAAATTTCCACACAAGTAATATTGTCTCCTCCAAAGCCCGGATCTGAGATAAAATTATCAGTATACACACACACAAAAAAAAAATGGTACTTTGTAGTTGGAAAGAAAATATTTCTTAAATTTTAAAAAAAATCATAAGGAAAAATACATAGGGAGAAAGAGAAAAAAAAAAAGAGGAGCAATCAGAGGCCAATGTCAGCTAGACCCTAGTCAGAAGGAGGGATGGAAAAATCTGGTTCTGGGCGGTGGATTGGAGTGAGTTCTCCTCGACTCTAGAGCGAGGGGAATAAAGTTTGCGTGGGAATCTCAACCAGAGCTGCGAGAAAAGCCAGGGACACACCTGGCCCCTGCACCCCGTCCCACCTGGCCTGCCGTCCTTACCTGCCGTGAAACCAGTCCTGGCACATGTCGCACTCGATCATGAAGCGGGTCACATCGTAAGGCAGCCGGCAGAGGCAATACACGGGCACCGTGGCCATCTTCAGCGGGCCCTGCGGCGCCGGGGGGCCAGCCAGGTTCAGAGCGTCCCGGGGACGGGGAGGCAGAAGCGCGCGTCCTTCCTGCACCGGGCTGGACACAAACGACACTTTTTCACACAGCCCATCTGGTGCCCCGGGGGTACCAGCCCTCGGCTCGCCAGCGGGGAGTGACCACAGCCGGGGTGCAACACAGGGGTGTGGCTGTAGGGGGCAATCTGAGAAAGTCCGCCCGCTTCCCTTCCCCAACAGCTTCAACAAATAAAGACCGACGCTGTGCCCGGGAGGCGTCCCCCCCCCCCCCCCCCCCCCCCCCCCCCCCCCCCCCCCCCCCC